>KB699160.1:0-28825 GCA_000349165.1 Anopheles christyi | reverse complement strand
TTTTGTACCGGGTTTCGGCAAGGGTTTGCGCTGAAGGTATCATAACAACTCAGAAAACGTCGGATGGGAGAGTGTGCGCCACCATGGTAAACTATTTCTTAATAAATTGAGCAGTTTCTCGTGTTACATGATCTTCTTCATAAACAAAAAATAATACGTAGTTTCGTTCGAAAATAATTCCGTACTTGCAAAAACTTATTTGACCGACCTTACCTGTAACGATCTTCTTCAAGCCGAGCGTGTGAAGAACTTTATAACCCTTCCCCTTGGTCCTCCTACTGGGTTGTGAACCGTGTAGTAAACTACTATGGATTAAAGATTCATAGACCCCATGCCACCGTACTCCAAGAGGTGTCCTTTGTTGGCCCTCCCAAAACAGGTGTAGACTGTCGATCGGGACTGTGTCACACAACACGTTCAGGCCGAAGCCCTTCTACATTGTAACCAAACTCGCACAAACTATAGCACCCGCGACCTTCTGCACTTGTATTCACACTGGGGCAGGTGTCGTCTGTAAACACAATTAGAAATAACTTTCCCGTTCCGTTAGAGAAGGGGTAAACTTATTTCATCCTTTTTTCGGCATTATATTCTCTCTCATCCAGGAAAACCCCCTTACGTTTAACTTCATCAACAAAATCCAAATACACACAAAAACACTCTGGCACATTCACTCACACAAACGCATATACACCATCACACCACATACCACTTCCGGAGTGCGAGTTTATTCCACACTGCCGGCTGCGCCAAAATCTGTTCCACGTTCAACAAAGTACTCAAGGCTGGTTCTGAAGGTTTCCCGCGTTCACACGAGATACTAAGGCGCGTACATCACAAATACGCACAGCAAACACACCGTTCGGTGCCAGTGGCTAAACGTTACTATACCGTCAGCTGTGGGCTTGCTGTTGCCGTTACCATACGAGAATGTCGGAAAACTCGGTGCTCGGGAAAACTCGGCTCCAGCTGTTTCGTCGACCATCTTCGTGGGCGTCCCGTGTTTGTTTTGACAGTTCACATATAACGCTCGGCAAATGGTCCGTAATGTGGAAGGTGTGTTGGTGTGCGAAAATTCTCCTCTAGCCCATTTTCCGGTGTCCGATGTTGATACACACCCACCGTTAAAAACGCGGCTCGTGTAAAATGGTTTGCTGTGCAGATAATGATCACGAAATGGTTTTTATTTGCCTTGGCAATGTGCCTCAACATACTTGGATTTGACACTGATGGATACATGTCATCTCCTTTTTCACGCTTGTATCGACATAGAGCGTGAACATTGCTAACGAGAAATAATTATTACTAGTCAACCTGGTGCTGGTTGTTTCGCGAGGACCATTCACTCGGCAGCCGCTGACGATACAACGGCATGCAGCATTACGATGGATCGCATGCGCCAGGACAACGGTTACGGTAACATATACAGTCGTTATGCGTCTTGTAACCTTATTTCTTGAAACCATCACACTAGCTCGCTTCATTGGTCTATCTAGAGCGCGAGTTTGGCCGCGTTTCATTAGAAAATAATATAAACACCGACACACTCACACATTCACACACACTGTAATGTCATCGGGCAAGGCCAGTACGCTACGGTTTCTGATTTGCTTACCTATTTTTTCGTAACTCCTCCGTTCCCACACAACTTCTAGTGTCTGGCTGTAGGAAAGACGACCTGATCATTCTGAACTCAAATAAACGCGTACGGCGTGGAAGCCGTTCATTACTGTTTGTTTAAAGTAGAGCAGTCTCTTTATTTTGCTTAATTCCATACCGTCGGTCGGTTGGCAACTCTTTCATAGGAAGAGATAGGGAAAACAAAAGGTCAAATCGTCAGAAATGACCAAACATTGGTCCAAATGAAACCAAATGGTTCTGATTTGAAGATGAGCGGCACGTAGGCATCTCGTGCGACGGTTCGTGCGTAAAGATACCTTCGTAAGCTGTGCTACGATCACCGGAAATGGCGACCAAGATGACTAGAGTGTGTGAATTCGGGTGTCGCCTATAACAAAGATACCGGGGCCAGATTGTTCAGCGGATTTCGTTGGCCCAAAAGTCTTTCACCATGTCGGCTGCCTTCTCACCGATCATAAACACTACTGCGTTGGTGTGTGATGCCGGAATGGTTGGTATGATCGAAGCATCGACAACACGCAGTCCCTTGATACCATACACCTGGAGCTGTGGATTGACAACCGCTTCCGGATCGGTGGCAGGTCCCATCTTGCATGTTCCGCACTGGAAATAACATTTGTTTAATTAAGCTGTTCTCAGCTTCTTCGTGAATTGTCTACCTGGTGCTGCAACGTGCTACCTATTCTTCTGATGGCACACTCCCAGTACTCGTCACTTCGGAAGAGATGCTGCTCACAGCCATAAAACGGTGTAGTGTGCAACCGTGCTCCAACATCACGGAAGCTAGGAGACTCGATCAGATCCACTGTCAGCTTAACGCCTTCCCGGAGCACAAGTAGATCGTCATAGTCCGCAAAGAAGTTACCATCCATCCGGGGCCAATGGAACGGGTTGGTGCTTTTGAGCGAGATTCGACCACGACTCTTGGGACGCATCAATACTGGGGAGACCGAAAATGCATGCTTTCCAAGGATCGATCCATAGGTAGTGTGATAGAACTGGTCCGTAATGCCGATCGTTGCTCGAAGCGATCCCGACTCATCGTTGTTGTAACCACCCGTACCCATTACCAGTTCTATGTCCGGATAGTCAGATGCTGTTTATGAAGAATAGAGACGTGTAGAATCTGAGTATACCTACATCGGAAAATATTCCACTTACGTGTGAAAGTGAGGTTTGTCTTCACGAATGCGACTCCCTCAGCACCGGACGGAGTCGTGAATGGACCACGGTTGTGCACCAGATAGTCAATAATGTGGCGAGGTGAGCGCATGTCTCGTTCCCGCACAGTCACTGGTTGATCCACTGGAAATACCAGACCGGGCAGATTCAAATGATCCTGCATGTTATAACCGACCGGAAGATCCTGCACCACAGGTATGCCCAACTCCTTCAGATGCTCCCTCGGACCGACACCGGACAGCATCAGTAATTGCGGAGAAGCAATAGCACCAGCCGCCAATATCACTTCCTTTCGTGCACGAATCACATACCGTCGTCTGCGCTTAATGAACTCCACACCGTACGCTTGCTTCGTTACCGGATCAATCAGCACTTTGGTTACGCGCGAATACATTGAAATGTCCAAATTTGGTCGACGAGCGGCCGGTACGAGGTAAGCCTTGGATGCACTACATCGACGCCCTCGTCTCATTGTGGCTTGGGCCTTACCAAATCCAAGCTGTATCTCCCCGTTAGGATCCGTCTCCATATAACCCAGCTCGCGTCCTGCCTCAATGAATCGCTTCAGCAGGGGCGTCTCAAACAAAGACTCCTCCACGTCTACTGGACCAGCCGTAGAGCGGTAGGGAGAGTTTCGCAGCTCTGGAATCTGCACCCGTTCCGACTTCTTGAAGTACTCTAGCACCTCACGATAGCCCCAACCTGGATTGCCTGCCTGCTCCCAGCCGTCGTAATCCTTTCGGTGACCGCGTGTATAGATGAGGAAGTTGATTAAACTAGTGCCACCCAGACCACGTCCTTTAGGCCAGTTGCAGACACCTCCCTTCAGCCCCAAACAGGCACCCTTCATTGGATCTGCCTTGTAGCCCCAGTTGTATCCTTGAAAGAACAGAAAAGGAAAGTTACTTCAGTTTAATGAGTTTGCATATCACTTTCACATTTCAAGGTCAAATCACTTATTCGATAACAATGCTATTCATACGAAACATGTACCAATGTACTTGACCATTGAAGGGTTGCTTCCATTGAAAAGCTTCTTTCAATGGAGCTTACACAGAGCGCTACAACTGTTCCCGCAACGCATGCGCTGCAGTTGCGCGTAACACGTGCAACTGCGGCATCAACCCTTTGTGTTGCAAGCGTATGAAAGAGAACGGTGGATGCGTTTCCGCGAACCACGTGAATAACAGCGAGGAGGGGGAAACTATTTATAGAAACCGGTGTGTCGGCCGTTGGCCTCTAACAATCGCTAGAAGCAAGATGGCCACGATGCTGCATATATAGATGTTCCAACTAACATGTTGGCAGGGTAGTCTGCTGTTCTCATGGTTAAAAGGGGGGAGTTACCTTACACAACTCACAAACATATAGCGGTACATGTCGTATTAACTATATAAAAACCTGTTAATCAAAGCAGTTCTAATAAAAACCTCTCATCAATGAGAGAACAACACTCCAAACAGAAAATTGAAACGAAAACTCAAAACCAGCTCGCATCTAACTGCGGTCCTGTATGGAAAAAAAACAAAACCCTGTCCAAACAATGCAAAAATGTGTGGCTGGAAAATAATTTCAAGTAATAAGTTAGTTACGAGAAAAAATCATATGACCAGAGGATAGATTCGACTACTTTTTTAGTATTTCGGAGATTGCCTCCTTTCGATTAAATAATTCATTCATAAATTGCATTGTGATACATTCATTCTGATTCCTTTGTATTTTGGTAGGCTGGATTCTTGAAATGTTCTATTCGTTGATGCAAAACTGATGGGGGAAATGTAAGGGGAAAGATTCTTAATTGTCTATAGAAATTGATCAATGGCGGTTCGCGTGAAACATACTATTCTAGAAATTAAGCAATGGACCATAGGACGGAATTATAACAGATTTTTTTGTTAAGTCTAGTCAATGAAAATATTCGATAATAGCAATCTCGAGGAAACCGAAGATAAATGTATTTACTATGATAGTAATAAGTCATAGAAATCAAAGCTACTCTGGTGGACTTGACCGACTACGGTTTTGGAGCCAAAGAAGAAGAAGATAATAGTAAGAACCATAACAGTAAAAATAAAGGGTTTTGATTGAATTCAATTTAATCAGGTAATATTATTTTAAAAAAATTACTTTTTTAATCAAACGGGGGACGTTTTATACGAGAAAATACGATAATTCATCTTATATAGAGACAGGCAATATTAACAATACAATATGTATTGGAATAAACTAACTTAACGAAAGGTGGTATAAAATAGATTCCAAAAATATTGATTTAATCCGAACTAATCCTTCTATAAAAGACAGATATAAGAAAATAACCGCATTCAAAAGAAATCATGCATGGCACACAAATAATACTTTTAAAACTCGTATTTAATGTTAATGCATATTTCACTGCCTTTTATTATTATCTATAAAGTACAAACCAAATGATAAGAATTTATTCAACCTTGTAGTCAAGCTTTTCATCAGCTATAATTTAGGTAATATTTGAGGAAACAATAGAGCCTCAAACGTAATCCAAGATTGATCTCACCGGTATAGGAACAAGCATCATGTCTCTTTATTTGGCTCAACATTTGATGGAAACCTATCAGGTGGTACATCCGCTCGAACTTACCTGTAATACTCGTCAGGCCAGCCGTCAGCGGTACCTCCGTCAGCATGTTACCCTCCTTACCCGCCTCCAGCAACAGCACATTCCAGTCCCGTACCTCGGACAATCGATTCGCCATCACAGACCCACCTGATCCGGCACCAACGATAATGAAATCGTACTCCTTCCGGTAAACCTTCGTGTCCGCAATACGGGGAGTACCATTGTTGAACAGGACGCTGGTTTCGTCGAACAGGGTTTGAAAGAAGGTATCATCGTAGGCTTCCGCACCCAGATAGGATGCAGCAAGGACTAATAAGAGCATTAGAACTGGTGACTGTAAAGAAGAAAACCGATCGAAGGCGAATTAAGTTATTGTTCAATGATTTATGACAAAATCATTGGAACTTGTAGGAAACAATAAATATATTTCATAGATTACATGGCGTCATTTCCTACACCATTCTAAACCACTGCCGGCGCTATCAGCTTCGTCAACCTTCTACTGCTGTGACATCAATTCGATACACGGAACCGGCACATTGACCGTGAGAATTTTTAATGAATTTCCTTTCAAAGGGGAGAGGTAACAAGAGGAACTCAAAATGTAACCCCTTCGCTCGAATCGACCGGTATTGTAAGTTGACAGGCAAACATTTACATGCAAACGAGCATCATCAAAGAAACACCCATGTAAAACGCATCCAATACATCACGCCCTTACGCTTGACCACCACCGTTTGAGGGTTTGGGGGCATAATTATCATCGGTATAGTCCATTAACGATTTATCAAACGTCCTTGCTGCACGTACACTCGACGCAAGCCCACACATTTACGTCGCTTCTTCAAACTGTATCAAGGTTAGCCACCCGTTTTAATCGGATGATGACGTTCGTTTGTAGGAAAAATGGTGACTAAGAGCTGATGATTGAAAGACCTCGAACGTTATCCGGTGAGAGTGATTTGTTGGAAGAAAAAACGAGTGTTTTGCTAAAGGTATCTTCCAAATTCATGGTTAAATATTAACCTCCTTTTTTCATTGGTTAGCCAACAAAGTAACATCCTGCGTAAGTAGGTCAGAAATGGCACACACCGATTAAGCCTATGCGGATCCGCTGGTTTGGTAATTTTGCAACGAATCATCCTTTATTTCACTATTTTGGTTAATATGTGTGCAAAAAATGTCAAAGTTTTATTCCAGTTGATGGCTAACAGCATGCCACACCCATTCAAAGTCGTATTATAAAACAATCCACTTAAAGGTAGCGTGAAGGTGGAATGAGTTTTTTAATTGTTTTTTCAAACTTGCTAAAGTTTTTAGTTTTAGGTATTATATCGACATGAAATTGAGTGCTACAATGGATAAATCCATTTCCAATTTCCAAATCTAACTTCCATTAAAATTTAAATTATTTTAATACAATTTATACTTAATCTGCGATTTTTCATGGTTGTGGTTAAATGCACGATTTAACGGCATGCGCACTCTGAGAAATCTAACAGTAAGAACCAAAAAGTACCTTTAAACCATGGGCACGTCTAATTCGTAAAACAATGGCATATTTCTACTATGTCGAACTAGTTTCGATTCCCAAGTGAACCATTCATTAAAACACATGGCAAACTGTCATTCAAATGGAAGAAATTTAATAAAACCTTTAAAAAAAAGGCTAGGCAATGCAATATATCCATAATACTTTATAGCCCCAAAAAAATCATGAAAATTGATGGCAGTGTAAACGATTCATTCCTCATCTGTGCCCTGTTTTCCGTGCCCACACTACTAACCCATTGCCATTGATCCGCAATCGATCGCAACTTCCCAATTTCGCCACCAGCGTGCGGGTTAACGTAACCGACTCACCTTGAACTTACTACTAGCGTGCACCACGCTAACCCAGACTGACCAAAATTCAACACTCATGCGCATCGATTGAGGCTTGAGTGGTTTTGCGATATTATATAACGTTTTGCCAAAAACTAAAAAAAAAAGCCTAATTCATGTTCGGCCTCTTGATTTGTCAACTCTGCTGAATAATTCATTCAATTTCTCAGTGTGGACTTTTTTCTTTATGAAATCACAACAACAGCGAGAAACACGCATCAGTATATTTCATCCAATTAGGACACTCTAAATACGGGTACACACAAAAAAAAATGCAATAAGATTCATCGAACCGTCATGCTCTACCGAAAAAACAGGCAGACCAGCACACTATTGAGTGTTTTTTTTTAATTGATCGGTTATCGAGCAAATTTGCTTTAGGACGTTAATTGATTGTGCCAACACATCCGGGGCGGGGGTGTGGGATGGTTATGGTTTAACTACTCCGGCCCGGTCAAAGCCCGCTCGGCTCATGGGCTGGGTGGTTATAGCGAAGGAAGTGAATCATTACCAGCCATTTGACAGCTGCGGCCTTGACCGTCACTGTACACTGGCGTTACGCCTCAAGATGACGAAGCTATTCGTGCGCCAGCTCGTGTGAATAGAGGTTTGCCCCTGTTTGAAGCGTTTTGTTGCACATGCAAAAGGATATTTGTGCCAGTGGAAAACGAAATAATGCTCTAGAACTTCAACATAAGGGATTTGTTTTCTTCTCCTAAAACACATCTAACCATATACTTCTCTTTCAGTATTATCACCCGTCCAAGCCCATCCATTCCCTGGTAATGAGATGGTGTGTTGTTTTTGAACTGGATTTATATAACCTAAGGGCAAATAAAACTAATCAAACCTGGCTAATAACGGATCAGAATAAATAGCTTTGCGTCACAGCCTAATAACCCCTCCGTCGTACACACACACTCCAAACGACTGTCGGTGTGTGCACCTTTCGCGCATTAAAGATCGCCATAACGCCTGTCACCTAGTGTATTAGTAGTACGCATATGCATGCAAACCTTAGCGTCTGCATAAATTACACCCAACAAATGTCCACCCCATTATAGCAGCCTAATTATCTTGGCGAGTGGAATTAGCGGATCGGATAGGGCACTCTCCTACTCCTTCTAGCCACGGTTTCCGAGTGTGACAATTACAGTGCCATGCGTTCGACAATGCAACGCGATCGCAAAAAGGGATCGATTATAAAACGAACGCACACATGCATTTTTAATGTCGGATGTTAGCAAATACACCGGTAGGGACCGCTTGATTAGAACTAACATCGAATTAATTGTGCACGTTTCGTACGGGACCGAGGGGCAAGACGATTAAGCGCTTAATAGCCGAAAAAGTGTGGCCAATTATATAGAAACGTTCATCAACGATCGTGTAAACTAAAACACACGCCTTAAAGGTAGGTGAAAGGAAATCGTTTCTAATTTTACCCCAATCACACGTCCAACTGCTGACGCATTTTAGTCGTCAGATTGTTTTATTCGAATCAGAAGATTAAAATTTTATCTCGGTAAATATCACACCATTTAAGAAGGGAAGTTTTACAGAGGAAGAATTAACAAGAAATCACCAAAGTGCGTCAGTATTCTTGAAAAAAAAAATCTTCTGACAGGTAGGGTCACTATGCCTGTTGACGTAAAACCGAAACAGTGATCGTTCTATTCTTGCTTGACTACATTGAAAATTTCGGAAATACCATAAACCAGTTTTATCTCTGCCTGCACGAGCCGTTCGAAAATTGAAAAAATCGAAAAGGAAATCGAGAAGAATTTTTGAATGGAAAGTAAATTGATGTAAATTGATGCAGATCTTTTGACGTAACAGACTTCCATCGATACGCACATCTACACAACGACAGTCCTAGTCAGGTGTTATCTTACGCCAAACCATGATTGTTCTTCATTCTGATTTTTTTCTAGTTTTTAACATGAAAAAGCATTTAAATAGCTTAGTTTTATTGCTGTATAGTATCACAGAAAATAGAAAGCGAAAGCATTGGATGATATCAATAAAACAACACAAAACCCAGGTCTAACGTTACATAAAAACGTGACTTTTTGCAAGAGATGCTCTACATTTAAAATCTGCATGGATTAGTTTAAACGCACGATTTATTACATCACCTCCATATGCTACAGCTACTTGCGGAATGTGTCTTTCTGCTTCTCTTATTGATTTTGTACCCTGTAAAAGCACCCAAAATCGCTCCAAGGCACCGATCAATGATAAGCTTAATGAGAGCACAAACAAAGCCTAAAACGCTGCATTTCAGGCGGCAATATGTTATTGAAAGAAAGACAACACGCACAATAACTCGCACTTTGTCATGGTACAGCCAGAGGGACCAGAGTGGAAAAAAGACCTTGCCCTTCATTCGCTTGATAAACATCTTCCAACAAAATGCATGCACGGTTCTCACATGGCAAAGTGATGGAATCCCCGCTCGCTCTCCTTCATACCATTCTGTAACAGTGATCAATCGAAAGAAGAAAAAGAAGGAGGCCCATGGTTCTGTCCCTTGTACAACCTTCCCCTTGGCTTTGTCACGCAGGCATCCGGTTTCTGGGTGGATGTATATTCGGCCCGGACAGTCGAAGCGGAATAAAAGCATCGAGATGCATACTAAACTAAACGAAGCTCGTTTGTCACTATTTGCACTACGCACCGATGGGCAGCCGCGACACTACAGTATCTCTTGGAACGCTGACTTCACGAAGGCTACACACTAGAGAACCTGTTTACCCGGGCAAGTGTACACCTGCCTGGTTGGTGAGCAAAATAAAAGCTTTCGCTTGTCAATTATAAATGCAGCGCTGGCTGCACAGTGAGAAGCTTCTACAGCATTGCTGCCATGTAACTATTCTGAGCACACACTGTCGGCATGGAATGGACATGAAATGTATACTAGTTTACATGTCTTTAATTCAATGGAAAATCACACTTAAAGATTTCTTTCATTTTCAACTTCAAGCACTCCCTCGCTGACGCTATCAGCGTTTCGGAACACCTTGATCATTTGGATGATTAATCTTCTTCATAAACCGGCTGGACTTTGGGACACTATTAGACACTGGTAGCCCGTACTCCTCCTACCAAAGTGGTCACGCAAAGGTCGTCTACGGTAGTGACCCGCTTAATTCTTGAAGCGTCCCACAATAAATCACACTCCATCGTCTGCCTGTTTGCCAATTTGCGACAGAGATTGTCTGATTGAACAGAAATGCCGATTGACAGCGAATCATCACCAAACCCGTTGATTCCGGAGGGGGCAAGGGAGTGTGCCGCAAATTGGCTATGCGACATTTTTGATAGGTTTTTTTTTATTTTTGATGCATTTACTACCTTCCCTATCCAGAAATTTCGATTCACAAACCAGTTCATATAAAATCCTTCCAGCTTCAAGGTGATCAACGGGCAGCTCGATCCCTAAACACAGCTCCATTCTTCGTCGATGCGAAGAAACGGAGCAAAAAAAACGGGGGAAAGTAAAACCCCGTTGCAATGGGAGGTGGTATTCGCTGCAGATTATTCTTTCGCTTCACACTCGCCTATGCAGCGGATGATGGTGCACTGCTCAGAAGAAAACAAGCTCAAGGTAAACCGTTGCAGTCAATTATGGTACAGTCCGTCTGTAAGACGGTGTCACCAGTGCATTTCAGGTGTAAGTATCTTCTGCTTTGGACATGTATCATAACAGCTGGTTGTTGTTCATTTCACTTTTCTCAACAAACAAAAAAAAGCTGTTTGAGAGCATATGCTCCAAATAGTTTCCTGATAACCTTGAGAAGGTAGTAAACTTGTCTGATTTCGATTTTTTTATGGTAATACTTTCGATTGTTCCCGTTACCAACGTTTGTGTAGATCGCTTATTCGCAACGTAAACAACGCTCACTGAGTCACAACACAACACACAGCTGATTATGATCGAGTATCTATTCTTATCCTGCTTGAACCTAACTCCAATTCCAAACTCCACGTGATGACTTCAAAACAAACAAAACCATAACAAAGTCCACCAGACCCATGTGTGATTCTTCGCGAACTCATGTTTGCTACAGTAATGCATACCCATATTTACAGCACGACCTTCAAACAATCGAACCGCCAAAATTGGCACAAATGCACACCGCTGTCTATTTCCGGTAGAGCAGGCTTGTCTGCCGAGCTTGTCTTGTCTTTAGACGGCTAAGGACACTGGCTAATGGATGGTAAAACAGCACCATCATGTCAGATGAGCCCCCTCAGGGAAAACAGATAGATGGTACGGCGGTCAAATTAAACTTCGTGCAAATAATGGTTCAGAATGGCGATCAGCATGCCGCCGCTCTGTCGATCGATTGCTTCTGATGTCATGTTGAAGCTCCAATTAACAGCGTACGCTCATTTTTTGGCAAACAAACTGAGGCACGAAAACTGGATAGCTAATTACAATCTATTAAGCGAGTGTTTAAGCCTCTAATAGATTATTTGTCTGTGTGCCAAGGGTGAAATATAATTAATTTCACTAAGCAACACCCCGAGGGCGCTCTCATATCACGAACCAATTATGTTTCCTTTTTTTTACACACTACTCCACTTAGCAAACACTTAACCGAAGCATTGTCAGTGTTACCACCTGCATGAAGCCCTGCCAAAGTTAAGTAAGAGCTGTCCGCCGGCTACTTTATCACACTTGACGCCCCAAAAGTGTGGATACACAATTTCTTCCACTCGGACGCCCCAAGCAAGCTAGCCGAGCTCGAGCGAACCGACACACAATGTCGGTCGATTCACATCGATTGATGTGCGGCAGCATAAATTTTCTTCCCTCGACTAGACAAAAATGCGACTTCATTGCGACAGCCAAACGGGCGCTTCTTTCGATTGTTGCTGTGTTGCTGTGGGCAGTTGTTTGGAGTGGCCCAAAGTCTGCAAGTCGCTCAAGGTTAGAGGTTTGTTTTCTCTAGCGACTATTCGACCACTGTCAAAGCGGGTTGTTGTTGTTGCAGGGACTGGGCAGAGCATTGTGGGAGATACATTCCAGGAACAGGCACAACAGTAAACAGTAACAACATACGTTCATTTGCATCGTGGACAGTCCTGTAATGTGGTGAATAATTTGCATCGCAACTACAACGCATAGGAAAAGGCGTTCGGCTCTGTCCATGAACACGCACTGGAAGGTCTTGCCATGACACATGCTGCGAGATGAACTATCATCAGAGCTGATTGACATCATGTAAACTTCAAATGACATTCCCACTGATATGTGACGAAAAAAAAGGAAAACAACTAATCAACAATAGTACGCTGATTGCAATTTGCTTCTCCTGGACACAATTGACTCATTTTACAGATTTGAATTTCAGCGCCTGGGATAGGAGATGAAGGTTTGTTTGGGCACCTTTTTTAGCCGATGTAATATTTATAATTTGTTTTAGAATCACACCTCACAGCGGCATTCGATCGCACTTGCAGCTAGACCGTATTGTACAATCAGGATGGGATGTTGAAATTAGCACCCATTTAGCACCCGTTGGTCCCGACGTTCTATCCAGAATTGGTGACGATGTGCAAAAATCATTTGAACGCGAACTATTCGATAACGTACCGGGACCGTGTTTTGGTAAGAATATTGTATGTCTGATGAGTGAGGCAATGCAAGGTTTAATTTTAAAACTGTTTCTGTTTAAGAAATGTATGAAGAGCTTTGGTACATCAAATCAAACCATAAATTCAATGCAAAGAAATTTCCATATCTCACACTTTCTTCATATCGTGCACGCGGTTGTTTGCCATTTTGCACAATTCAATAAAATCGTGTTTAAAATCCGTTTGCAACAATTGGTCAGCAAAACGGCCGATGGATCACTTTCCGTGCGGCGTTTGCGGGGTGCCACGCCACCCTTGCCCCATGTCAAGGCAGTGTTTTACGCCTTCACACGCTTCAGCGAACATGGCAAAGGCGGGTGTGTTTGCACGAACGAGGAACCTCACTTGGCGCCTGTTTTTGCTGATAGGTAAAGCAACGTATAACGTGCAAGGAATATTCTTGAGTTTCTCCGCTTTGACGTTTGCGAAAGGTAGGTTTTGGTTCGAACTGCGTGGAAAAAAATATCACAAAAACACTTGTTTTAGTTTAAACAAATTATCTCTTAATAAAATTTATGTTATTAACTATTTTCACTTGTGTCTACTTCCGTACCATTTTTGGTGTGTGTGTGTATTTTGTTGATTTTTTCAGTAGAAGATCTTTTCACTTTTTTCTTCTCTTTTATTTTGATATTCTTGAAAACTCTTATCAACTGACACGAAATATGTGACCGATCATTTCACACCATGCCACACATATCACACTGAGTATAACCACCGTCCCGTATAGCACTTGCTTGAAAACCAACCCTCTTTTATACAAACAAAAACTTATTCTCAACGAAATAGAACCAACTCTCACGCCAACGATCACGGTCACTTTTTCACAAGTCACAAGTTTTCCTTTCTCGACCAGCTGCTCGAAGACCAGTCTTAAAAGAGGTCCTGTTCACGGCGCACCGCTATCAATAAATGGCGCACGCTGATTTTGCCGCACAGTAACGCACCGGTTCCGCGTGCTGAGGTCTCGGCGCGATCGAAGCAACATTTTTCGCTTGGCGATCGGTTACGTACGATCGACGGACGTGCAACATCTACCCGCAGGGGTTTTCAACCTAGAGATATTACAGCTGTTTATTTGAAGCCCGTTTTTTATTATTTTCTTTCACTCACCTTATGTTGTTTTTTTTTCTATCTCTAGGTCGGATTGATTGTTGATTGTGAACAAATTGATCGAGACGATTTAATATGCTGTTTCAACTGTTTCAAAACGGCCATGTTACTAATGGTTCATGCCGCAACTGCATTTAAATTAAATCGACGCTTTGAGACATACTTTTCCCGTTTCAAGAAGTTTTTTATTCCAAACAATAACCCTTTTCAAAAAGATTTTAACCATCCCTGAGTTAACCTAAGCGAGCGTGATCCACCTTCATGTTGCGCTACATGCTCCGTCCATGCATTGAAGTCTCTTGATTTACACTCTGCAACGCCCTCAGCAATCCCACAACGGATCGGTCCTACAAACCATGAGTGTCCTGCGAAAGAAAAGCACCCACCACACAGGGCAGAGTGCTCCGCCGTTTGCCGCGCTTTGGAAGTTGGGGCGTGACATAGTGGCGCTTGCAGGTCGTATGCAGCAATACTCTCCATCACAATTAGCACACCAAGGCTAGCAGCTGCCACCGATTGGATGACCTCGTTGGTGGTTAATCACAATGCAGCCGATTCGGACATGGCGCAGGGTCAGCGGTGATGTACATTCTTTTGTGATATCACTCTTCATCCGCCTCGAGGTGGGTTGATTGTTATGAATCACATCGTCACCCTGTTGGGTAGATTGTTGATCGCCATTACAAAACCCCCATTGACATAGGTTGTTAAATGGGCAGAAAAAAGATCATCCACCATCGAGATCCGTCGAAAAACTGTTTGTTGCGCGAGATAATTTAGTAATTGGGCTTGCAATTTGCCGTCATTAGTGCTGCCAAGATCACCCAACGGTTATCGTCCAATGAATAGCGTTCTGACAAAATTAGTTTCGTTTTGCACCTTTTTTTTTAACCAGAGGACAAACCAATCTCAACCATCCTACGCAAAATAATGCTTTGTGACACTTTCAATACCTTGCCATCATCATCTTTCCATGGAGTCAAAGTAAAAACCGTCTTCAGAAAAAGTAGATCAGTCATGAATGCAATTAAACCACTGACCGCCACTTCATGACAAAATCATCGCGCTTTGATCGTTAGTGTTTGTGTCCGAATCATACTGATAAGCGTCAGTGCAACCCCTGCAGCAAGAGTGGTTTAGTGGTCGACTGATTTCACCCACATTTCGGACACTTGGATTCATGGGCTCATCTTCGCAGTTACGCAATACCGGCGGGAGGATGTCATGTGACCGGCATCGGTTGAAGTTAGTTAGTTGTGGTTAAATTAACGCATCTCAACGTCACGTGTCGATGCGTTTTTTTTTTTTTAATCTTTTGATACAAAATATACCGTTTTCGCTAGGCGAGCATAATGTATGCAGTTTTGTTGACACACATACCTTTCAAAAGAGAAGTATTACACAAGCAGCATACTGAATAGAACAATACACGGTAGCTCCATTTCATCGATCAAGCGGGCGCCTGCAAAAATAAATAAAGCTCATTTTTCTTTTCCGCAACCATAGTTGGAGTTTTAAAATTAAAAGTCTCATCTCATGTCCTACTTATTACGTTGCGTAGCGATAATTTGTCATCGGTGCATCAGTTGAATGCCAAAATTGGGCGCACTTCTCCGGTGTGTTTATTTTGCAAGGAAGTGACATAATTTTTGCACTTGCCGTGTTATTCATAATAAGTCTGTATGGTAGCATCATGCTTCAAGGTTCGCCTTCATTCCACAGAACTGATTGCAGGTACAAAGGGCTTGTCAGTGTGTGAGATCGCTACCCTTTTTTGCATGTCATCTTAATTTGTTTGCATTGCCACTGGCTGCTGTCACTGGATATTGACTGCCTTTTTTTTACTGCATCTCTTCTTACCTTCTTGAGAAGCGAATGGAGACAAAAGATGCATTGCACTGCATTGCAACTCAAGGATAAGTTTACCAGTGTATTGGTAGGCGTTGACTAAAGAGGAGAGAGAGAGGGGGAGAAAAACATCCTCTCTCTTTTCATCCCAACGCTATTCTTGATCGACTGCATCTTCAATGCCGTTGCACTTGTTTTTATTTTTAGCGCATTGTCACAACGCTTAACATATGATCGTGATCGATTGAAGGTTGTATGAAAAGAATCATACCGTTGATTTTGATCAATAATTGCGTTTGTTTATTGCGTTTTGCCATTTAATACCACGTGTGCCTAAAGGACGTGTGCCTAAGCACGTAGACCATCTGCCCATTCAAGCATGCCCTTTTTCTTGCATTATTCAATCCCTCGTACTACGGAGACACTCAACCCCCTCGTGGTATACCATGCACGAGATACGAAACAATCCACGCTGAGAAAAAAGACACACTTTTTTTACTTTTACTTTTAATTTTGTTGATATCAGAGAAACACCACGAAAAGGTTGAAATCGAAATCGCGTAAAACAAAACGCAAACCCGTTCTCTTTTCATGTTCAGTGCCAGATACTTTTTGGTTTTTCGGTACCACGCACCCAGTGACCTCCATTTTCAATCAGCCTTCCACACATTTCTTATCGGCTGCAACGCCCAGACCAGGGTTGTTGGATCGTTTTCCGAAGTACGCCCTATGCTCACACGAGCGATCACACTGTTTGTCAAGGACAGTGGTTGGTTTAGCTGGTAGTTTGTTTACCGTGCAATTAAGACATTGTTTTGTTAAAAAACGTTTACTTTTGCTTGTCGGTTACATTTATGATTCCGTCTGAATTATGCATAAAATAAACGAAATAGGAACAGTCTGCTGATAACAATAAGATACAAGCGTTGTGTTGAATCTTCAATCGATTAGCTACACACAAAACTAGCTAAGCGGGAATTAAACCACGCCGATCGATAAGTAGAGTGTGTGGCGATGCTAATTTTAATTATGTCAAGGTTGCTTCAGACGTATGAAAATGTGAACCCTATTCATTCCTCCGCAGCGCGGACAGCAAAGACCGGTTCATTCGGTCATCGGAAAAGGAGAGTCGTCGATGGTCTTTAATATCGCAACGGGTTTTTATTTATTGTCGTATGTATACTAGACAACGATCGGCTTAGCAAAAACACATTTTGCGAAAGACATCCCCAAAAATAACATGAAAACCCAACACATAAAAAAGCGCCACCTACTTATCTTGTGGGGAATGCATCTCCCCATAAACCAATAGAGCGCCCAATTTCAACATTCTCTCTAATGATCTCATTTCAGAAGAGTGCTGGTTTTTTTTCTCCCACAAAATCATGGTCTATTTTTTTTTCTTGGCAAGCACTATTCCTTTGATTCCCCGTCGAAAAGAGTTTTTTTACTTTCCTTTGGATATAAATATGCTAACACTAACAGAACTGGACATTTGTATTCCGCTCGTGCACCCTCGAGCGATAAAGAATTTGAATTTAAATACGTGCTCGAATGGAAGGTATCAAAAATGGCTCCAGAGTTTATTGACATTTCACTTCATGGGTTGCCACGATGTATTGCCACCTTCGTGGAGCGATGTTTATGTCATCTGTAAAAAAGAGGTAGATTTACGGGTTGTACGTTTTAAAAAACGTATCCACCAATAATGCACACAAGAATACAAGCTGCTTACAAGCAAGAACACGAGCACGTCGTTGCACACTAAACGCTCATTACGCGCGTCTGGCGTAATAATCAGCCAGCCAGGTTCGGTTCGGAAACGATTGCACACGATGTCCGAGAGAGGCCACCGAAACCGAAAGTCGCCAAACCGGATCCTCCGGATCTTGGATCGTAGATCGGATACCGAAGGGGCCAACCGACGCTCAACCGGTGGAGCAGCACGGATGGCGTATGCGGACAGCGACGAACCTTCTAATCGCCCCATCGATTCCGAAGCACACTATTCTAGCACACCAAAACCGCCCGAGTATGTAAAGGTATGGGCAAGCGCAGGTTGTACGCCGCTGAGAACTTGCCTCGATGTAGGTCATAGCGTAAAGTATGGTTACGTCCAGCGCGCACGCATCGTCGCAATGCTTGCCTTTACTCCGATTAGGCTAACCGGTGGCTCAACAACATTCGACTCCTCTAACGCCTCGGAATTCCCCGGCCACTGTCACACGGTCTGGTGCAGCCGTCCCTCGTACAAACAAGCCATTTAGCGTGGATTGGCACGCCGTTTGAACTTCACCTTCGCGGTACGGAACGACAGCATATGCAGAATGTGGCCGGTACGAAGAGGCGGTTGTATTATGTACGATCTATACGAACGATCGCGTGCGTGTGACCAACTGATCGACGTCGATTTGTCGAACAATTTGATGCGCATCGTGGGCTGCATTGATATGGGCAACGCGCATCTAAGTATCTGTATTGGACACACTTACACGCCCCTTCTCCGCTCCGACTCTTAAGAACCTCCACATCGCTGCAGCCAAACCAACCGGAGCTCACTAAATACCGCTCGCAGTCGAGCATCTGTCACGATCAGCGAGGACACTCGGCTGAATCGCGTTGATCGGGTTTCAGCCGCCGTCTCACGATAGATCTCACCCCACCCGGACCCACAGCACAGTACACCTAAAATGTTTTCGATAGTTAACACTCTAGGAGAGCGAATTATAGATGGCTTTAGCATAAGAAGTGGAAGCTGTTTTTCCTCCCCACCCAAAAAGCTCAGCTATGGGCAGCTCTTGGACGGCATTAGAAGCAACAGGTATAGTGGATTAGTTGCTTTTTGTTTCTCGCTGTGGATGGTGCTTTGTTGTGTCGAAGAAGTAGATTTTGATCATCGTGTTCATTTGACGTAAACAGAACGAACGTAAAGCCGATGAGACTTGAGCACATTGTGCTTTGAGCTTGCAAGGACATCTTGACTACTATCGGCTAGCGTGAACGTAAGTGGTTTCAAAGTGCATGTGGTGCATCATGTGCATTCTATAAGGGTTAGAAGGGAGGAGAGCGTCAAAAGTTGTGCTAAAAATGGTTCTTTAAGTGAAGTACAGTGCTTTAATGATTTTACACTGTTCTTTTCAATGGGATGTTATTATGTGTATAAAACGAGATCGAGATGATATAAAAAATATTTGTTCTGCAAAAATGTGATCATGTGATTTACAAAGGCGATCTTCACATTACAAGCCTTTTTCGACGGTGAGATATCCTTTCAAATCTACTCATCCTAAGCGTAGTGGCTTAAGCTTGGCAAGGTCACACAGCGCTAAATGTTGCGCGCTTGTCAGAGAGCCATAATTAAAACTCAATCGAAGACGTTGAGCTGATGGATTACTAACGCTGCATTAAACGTACGATCCCTAATTTAGTTACAATATTTACCATCATATGAATCGTGAGCAACAAATCAATGCTTGTACCAATAGACTTGTGTGACATGCTGCCCGGGAACTCCAAACCCGTTGCCCTTTAGTGCTGCAGAATGACTTCCAGAAATAAGAGCGTTGCTAATTTTCGATTCGTTTCCACAGTTGTTTTTTGTACAAATATCAAAATCTCAGCCAAACGGTTATAAGGCTATAAAAAATAGCTCACACGGACGTGATCCTCGATTTACCACACCTCGAACGTACCATAAGGTCAATTTTTACTGCATGTTATGATGTGTCTGGCGTGCACTTGAATTGGCGCCCTCGATGTTTTTTATTCTTTGATGGACACTTTGTATTGTTTCCTTATTGTCTTACACAATCGGCAATCTGCGTCTCTCGGACAAGCGAAAACATTCCTACCAATCCTAACGAACGAATTGATCATTCCATCACTGACATTTGTGCAGAAGGCACAAAAAAAAATAAAAAAATTGGCAGCGTATTTTTTTTTTTTTTGTATAATGATGCACACGCGGCATAAACAACCTTCAACAGGCTATGATTCTATTCGTGCAGTCTCTTTCTCAAAAAAAAATCATACATTTGACTTATTGATGTTGGGGAGGACTCATAATAGATGGCTACTACCTATCTTTGCATTAAGATATCACTTCGATCTTTTGGCGCAATCCGATGGTGCGGTTTTCCTTTCACAGATGGACCAACGATGGACGATCGGTACGCGATGGCTCGTGCATCTGGTGGTGGTGTTTTTGTTGACCGCTCCTCCCGCGAATTCGCAGCAGTTTCCCGTCTTCGAGAGTCTTTTCGATGAGGTGAGCCTGCTGGTACGCACCGGGCCCAATGCTTCGGTGCCAATTCCGGAGGCAAAGCGTATCCGCAACGAGTATGACTTCGTTGTCATCGGTGCCGGATCGGGCGGGTCGGTGATGGCAAACCGTTTGAGCGAAGTGCCCGAATGGAGCGTACTGTTGCTGGAGGTGGGCAAGGAGGAGAACCTTATCTCGAATGTTCCGCTAACGGCGGGCCTAACAACGGCTACGGGTGAGTTGTGGATGCATCGGTTTGAAAAACCTTACCTTTCTATTGACCGAATTCCGTTTCGACGCAGGTTACAGCTGGGGTTACCGATCGGATCCGATGCGTAATGCCTGCCGGGGTCTAGAGCAGGGCGTTTGCTATTGGCCCAAGGGACGCGGTTTAGGTGGGACAAGCCTGATCAACTTCTTGCTCTACGGGCGCGGCCATCAGCGCGACTACGACGATTGGGAGCGGGCGGGCAATTATGGCTGGGGTTTTAAGGACGTCCGGAAGTACTTCGAGAAGGCGGAGAAGATCAAGGGCAAGCGATCGAACCCGCACGGCTACCTGCACATTGAGGAAAGCACATTCGAGACACCGATGCTGGGCAGATACATTGAGGCTGGGAAACGGTTCGGCTATCGCCAGATCGATCCGAACGATCCGGTACAGCTCGGATTCTACAAGGCACAGGCCACAATGGTCAATGGAGAACGTTGTAGTGCAGCTCGCGCCTATCTCAAACCGGTCGCCGATCGGTCCAACCTTGACATTTCGACGCGCTCCTGGGCCACTAGGATATTGATCGATCCGGTTACGAAGACTGCCTTCGGAGTGGAGTTCACCAAGAACAAGCGCCTCTACACGGTCCGTGTGCGAAAGGAAGTCATTCTGGCTGCGGGTGCAATTGCTTCACCCCAGCTGCTGATGCTGTCCGGCGTGGGTCCACGGGAACATCTGCAGCAGCTGAACATTCCGGTAATTAAGGATCTTCGGGTGGGCTACAATCTGCAAGATCATCAAACACTGTCCGGTTTGGTGTTCACCGTTAACCAGCCTGTAACCATTCGGGAGCGAGACATGCGCCGGCCTGTTCATTTCCTTAGCTACTTGTTCGCTCGGAGTGGTCCATTCACCGTTCCTGGTGGTGCAGAAGGAATTGCATTTGTGAAGACGAACAACTCACGCTCACCGGCTGACTATCCCGATGTGGAGCTCGTGCTTGGTACGGGTGCTGTCAACAACGATGAGTCAGGGTCGCTACGTCACACGTTCGGTATGACGCGCGAGTTTTACGAACGTTCCTTTGGGCCGGCCCGCGGTCAGCACGCGTTCGGTATTGCACCCGTGCTGATGCGACCAAAGAGTCGGGGACGGGTGTCGCTGAAGAGCCGCAATCCCTTCCATTGGCCACACATGGAGGGTAACTTCTTCGATCATCCGGACGATCTGGCGACGATGGTGGAGGGTATCAAGCTGGCGGTACGTATCGGCGAGTCGGACAGTTTTGCAGCCTACGGTGCCAAGCTGCTCAGCACACCGTTCTACGGGTGTGAGGACCATCAGTTCCGTTCGGAAGATTACTGGCGCTGCTGTTTGCGGCAAGTTGGAGCCAGCATTCAGCATCAATCGGGCACGTGCAAGATGGGACCGACCAGCGATCCGGATGCGGTGGTCGACCCGGAACTGCGTGTGCACGGCATCGGTGGGTTGCGGGTGGTGGACGCTTCCATCTTCCCGGTCATACCGGCGGCCCACACGAACGGGGTCGTCATCATGATTGGTGAAAAGGCGGCCGATATGGTAAAGGGCTTCTGGCACAATCAAATTCCTTAATACGGGTGGAAGGGGGGTGGGCGGGAAGGATGCCCGTGGGATGATATGCTTTGCGCTTGTAAACACGTCAATCAAACTAGTCACGCAGAGTAAAGTTTTAAGTTTAAGAATTCAGGAAGATTATGTACCAGAGATTATGTGAAGAAAATTAGGGAAATGGATTACAGAGTAAAATAAAGTTACAATTAGTTATAAATGTATTTTAAATCGCCTCTAGTACTGGTATAACTGTCTAGCTCTTATCGCATGTAAGCCTAAATGACTTAAATAAAAAGTTTAGTCGCTGATTTCTTAAGGATTTGAACTCACATGCGGCGAGTTGTAAGAATAGGATGTTACCTGTGAATTGGATATGTGGTTGAGGATCATTTTACACAAACTTCTTATAGGAATGTTCGATCGCTGGATCGATCAAAATTCATGTGCTTCAAACTATTTTAAAATAATTTAATAAAAAGTAAAACCAAAACAATTCCACTACGCAACACGCACAAGTATCGTATTCATCACAAGGGTTAAAAAACGGTAGCTTCCCGCGGAACCCTACAACAGTCACATGTGCATAATGATCTCATGGATATCCACCACTTTTATGTTGTTTTTCTTTCCGATTTACATATCTTTCTTTCCTAGCTGTTTAGATAAAAAGATTATTCTTCAATTATTTAACAACTTACCCATATGTTTGTTTCCTTTTTCGTCTCTTACAATTTTCTCACAATACTATAGTAGCCCGTCGTAGTTAGGTGGAGAATGAAAAACAATGTTTCATCTATTTTCATTTTTCTTACTTAGTTTCGTTAATTAAATATAAATACCACTTGGAGTTTTGCTTCATTTCTACGTTACGCTCTCACTTGCTTATTATTCTTTCGTACGAATGTGTTCCTTACGGCTCTGGGGCTGAATTTCATTCAAGCTTTCGTAATGGAGTACAGTTTTGTGATCACCTTCCGGCTTAGCATTTAAAAATATGATTGAGATTGCTCTGGCCAATAACGCACACACGTACATTATGCTTCGTCGAGTTTAATCGTTATCTTAAACTCAAAAACTACACACACGCTACCTACACGAATGTTATTAGCATTGTGTTAGCGTTTATCGTCCATTAAGTTTGATCAGTAGCTGCATCCCTGTAAATAGAAACACACTAACATATTCCTCAACAATAAATAACTTAAGCTGGATTGTTTCCGATCGATAAAATAGAAGAAAAAAAGAAAAGTAACTACGGTGGCAGCTTCGAGAGACTGTGTGCGAATTCTAACAACTGCTACAGCTACATCTAACACAACTAAACAGAATTGTAAAACATGTCTCCCTTACATAATTTAGAAAAAAAATATAATCACAATTATTAAATATCAGTAAAACTAAACACTGTTACTGGAAAATGGACACTGCCTCGATCGGTGCTGTGACCATATGCTTGATTGTTCTTTACTCTTTACCTCACTGAGAAAACATTTTTTTCGGTATCCTATCACTGTACATCGATTCCATCGAGTTGCTACACTACAAGGAGCATATACAAACAAAACGCAACCACATAAGACTAAAACTGTCTTTAAAAGCCTTCACCTCCTATTTCTTCTAACCCTCACATACTGTTTCCCCTCCTCCTCCTCCCTCTCCTTCCCTTTACGAAATGCGTACAAATTCAGCAAAAGCTTTCATATTAATATACTTATATCTCACGATTAACTGATTGCTTATTGAAAAAGTGGCTTAGCACTGTTATATTGATGATACGTACATCTCTCACGTTTTTCCCCCGTTTGTTTTGTGTCAGTAGTACAGTGCATTCGCGCAGTTTGCTTACGAATTAAATAGGTCCATTGTTAATATTTGCTAACGTTTTATAATTAATAAAACATTGCCTATATGCTTCTACACTACACAACTAAACACTGTTCAAATGAAAAGGAAAAAGAAGACAAGGTTCAACGTCCTTTACTCACAATTATAGCCTGATTGTTGGCAATAAATTAAAACAATCGATCTTACTACCTGTAGACCGAGATATTTTGGGTATGATTAAGAAATTAGGTTGGTGCGATGACAACTTAATCTATCTTAACAAACAGCAGTTCGAATGCACGTACCAAACGACAAAGCTGAAACACGGGAGGCCGTTCTTTTTGTAGCGTTTTAGATTCCATACGACGGACTCCTCCCCAAATGCACTTGACTGCTTCCTTGCTATCATGGAATGAAACGATCCGTTTACTTCTGCACCGTCAGCGGCAGTACGCGTTTGCTTTGTGTGCTGTAAAAGTGTGTACGTAGCGATTCGTTCTCCGGGTTGGCCATTACCGAATCGATAAACGCGTTCGTTTCCTCCTGAAGCTGGGCCAGTCGCAGCTGCAGCTCCTGGTTGCGCCGGATCAGTTTGACCGTTTTCAGCGCAATATCAAACAGTCCCTTGTGATTGTTCGGATGGTGAGGTACGTTCTGGTGATGGTGATGCAGCGGATGATGGGACTGATACGACCGGGAGCCGGACAATACACCGTGCGCCGACGATACGCTACCATCCTCGCGGAATCCATCATCATCAAAGTCGGACATGCTGTATGAGTTACACCTGAAATAAACGAAAACATAAACGAAACAATAAATATTTTGCCAGCTTGTACAATCATCGCAACCATACAGCACACTTACCGACAACTGATGATGCTTCCCAGGGGAGAAAAGTCAAAGTTTCGATCGTCCATCGAACTGGAACATCCGCTAGACGATACGCTCATCGATCGACGGCTGCGTAACCGTGGCCCGGACGTACTACCATCCTCCGTGTCAATGCTGTCCTGCTGGTCACTGGATTCCGGGCTCGTATCACAACCGATCCCTGTACTGTTGTTACTGATACTGCTACTACTATTGCATCCGAACTCCATTGACGAGAACGTGGACGAGTTGGTCGTATCGTCCATCGGTGGTTCCGTGATGCGGCCTGCCATACCTCCGGATCCGGCCCGAATGCTAAACCTTTCGTACGGCGTTCGGCAGCGACTGCTGCCGGTTGATTTGTAGGATGATTGCTTTTGAATTTTACCAACTACAAATAGAAGAAGGAAATAAATTCATTTTAAAATATGAACAAAACTGACACGAAATATTACTAAGGAAGAACAAAGACTTATCATATTCAACAAGCGGACTAAGGGCGACTTTCATAACAAACAATTAGCTATCAACATTGTCGCAAACACTCAATAGCCTGAAACAGTTCGCACGTTGCAGTAACGCCCCAACTGTAACCTCTCCCATTTTTGTCCACTACACTTAAGCCATTAGGTGCCGACGTAACATTAAAAAAGCAAACGGAACGCTCATTTCTGTTTTAACAAAAAAAAAAGTGCATACACACATTCGTGTACCGTTTCGAACGGTAAGGAAACCATTCTGCATTGAGCTTCGGAACCGTCATAAAACACGTTGTTCAGTTGGCACCCGATTTAAATAAATACCACACACCTCGCACATCATATGTTGCCACCGCACAGCGTTCTGCAGTGAATCCGGTCGACCAGGTAATAAATACCGCTGCGGCAAGAAAGTGGCGAGAGGGCGGTTTGCAAACGGGCACTTCACACCCTCGCACACGGAACACTGACGCAAGATCACGTTCTGGGCCACTGGAGTGTTGTGAACAACGGTTTCGACCGAACGGGGTACTACATACGCTGGTCGCAAAACGGTGCGCTCTGTTGCCATCAGCATATTCTACCGTCATTTGTGTATGTGTGTGTGTTTGTGTGTGTGTGTGTGTGTGTGTGTGTGTGTGTGTGTGTGTGTGTGTGTGTGTGTATGAAATGTGAAGTGCCCTAGACGACAACGATACTCGTAATTGATGTAAGCCCTAAGGCGAACAAAACTGAGCTGTAATTCGTACGCATTGGACTTAAAGATAATGCATTCCCATTTCCAAATTCATCTTGTGATCAAAACTTTCCAACTTATCAAAGATAAGCTTCTTCTGTTCAGATCATCATTATCATCCACACTGAACAACTGTTGTCTTATACTGCTACTCCTCAGAATCGATCCTTCAGCAAGCCTATCAAAAGGACATTAACCCCATTAACGTTTACACTTAACTACTAAATTCCACCGACGATTTCCCCCTCAGCGCAAAAATTCGCTCTCATCTCTTAATCATCATCATCGCGGAAAGAAAGAGCAATCGTCCAGCCGTAAGCCATTACCTATCACCATAAACAGCGTCACGTCTGCTTGCATACCCTACCAGAGCGGATGACGGAATAACCCACATGGCAAGGCCCGCACGTCGCGAAAGGGCAGCCGCCGCATTTGCAATAACCCATCCGGCACACAACGTGCAGGTCGCGTTGCAACACGTTTTCACACTCGCGCGTCCCGAGAGCTGGTGCGGCCACGTGGATGCAACCGATGTCTAGCGAGAGAGCGGGAGTGTTTTTTTTTTCTCTGTTCCGCCTAGTCTACCCTGTATACTGTTCCCACTAGTGGACGAAAGCATTGGTGCGTGTTTCTGCTAGTGTTGATGTATGTGTGGCACCGCCATCGAGAGCAGGAAGTCACACACCTACCCCAGAGGGTCTCGCCTGGGCCTGGAACGACGAACCTGATGGATGAGGACGCACTTTTTACGTTAGCTAAAAGCCCTACTAGTACACATGCTGTGACACGATGGACGTACGATGTGCGGCATAGGACGCTAAAACCACGTGCTCCGGGAGGACGCTATCACGCGGGTGGTGCAGCAACACCTATCGGGGTTGGGTTAACAACAGCGTGACAGGGGCAAAAAAAACAAGCTCTAATAAGCTGTCTCTAAGTCAGTTCTAAACGTTCATCCCAGTTTGCTAGACTGATACGCTATAAGCAGTCGTAGTGGTTGTTGTGGGTCACATACATCCGCTTTATTTTTCCTTTAACAGTGCACATGTGCCTGCTCTAACTCACTGTATTCGCTAAAATGAAACTGATACATTATTTATTAGGATTATTTTGTGTACTGCTTCCTCTCGCTGTTGGGGAAAAATCTCAGTTTGTATCTGAGTCGCTAGTTTTATTGCTCTCTTTCGCTTTATTCACGCGGCCTAGCCTGAGCTAGCTTCAAGTCACGTGTCCGCTTTGTTCACTACCTTGCTTTTCGCTGAGGTGCAGATCTGATCTGACAAGCTGGCCAACTCCCCCCTTGAAGCGAGGACGATGGAAGTGCTTTGCAGGTCAGTTTTGCAAAGCGGAAAGATGATCTAGACCTTTATAGGCGGAGGGAGGCAAATGCAATGCTTTAGTGTCAAATCCCGTCAAGGTGAGTCAATGTGTTTATTTTATTTGTGTTTAGCATGGTTGTGAGATCGGTAACACAACATATGTAGTAAAATCACCGAGGGGGTGGTCGGACGGGGTTTTAAGATAACCGCACCGGTTTCTACAAAGCAGAACGTGGTTAATTTTTTATCCGTATACGTTGCGGCCACAGCCAAAGACATTTGACGATCCAGTTACGTAGAAAAATAAAAATAAAAACGTGAGACGTCCCTAGAATTTAGTCTTTTGTTGATAATCTCAAGATATGTGCACGAACTTTTTACACACTGTACTTAGGTAAGACTCGATTTCTCGTGTACAAGGGCCATCTCTTCGGTAGTTCGGAGGAATCTTCTCACTAGAATCGAACGCATGATGATTATAGCCCTTCCAGATGTAAAACAGCGTCTATTTGGGCTGGTTTTACTACACTTGGCTAAAGTCCATTACAACTCTTCAGTAGTGTGATACAACAAACAACCCTTGAAAATCTCCCCGACGACCGCCCGTTAACCGTATCTTTTCCTTTGATTTTTAGCCGTACAAATGCTGTTGCTTTGACGTCATTTTGCTCTGTACCAACTGCACCATCGACCAGCAGAAAAATGTCACCATCCCTCTCCCGAAAATGAACGAGCGATGGCCAAGATGTAGATAGCGCATTAGCGCAGGAAGAAATGCTTCCCAAGAGTATTGCAATCGTTGTGTGCTTAAATACAAAAAAATATAGAGCCACACGTTCGAATGTGCGTCACGTGTGTGGGCAAGTGATCGGATCTTGAGGGTTTACCCCCACCCTTGACAGTGACGGATGGAATTTTGAACATTATGAAGAACTGGCGTCAATCCGAAGGTGATAGTCAATCGACAGCAACGGGGAACATGTTCATTAATAGCAAGTGTCCATGCCCAAAACCTAATACTATCTCGCCTTGTCTGTTTGATGAACATAATCCCCACAAAATACCACTATTCGGGATTTTTGGTGGAAGAGTATTAGTGAGATAGTAGAACAAGTAGCACAACACACAAAAAGTAACGTGAGGAATGAAAACCAACGAATTACGTTTACATAACCACACCGCACCAAAAACAAATCCCACACCCTCAAAACGACAGAAATGTAAAAAAAAACTTCCAATCCGTGGAGTTCGAACCAATCCCCAAACACCCCAAACTGAGGCACCGAAGTTTTTTTTTTTCATCACGAGCAATCGACGCCAAACGACGTCATTGGGTTTGAGAACTTTTACTTTCATATTCCCCAATGGAGCTGGGTTTGATGAATCTCCCAACGGACGGTTTCCATTTCAAACCTTCACAAGTGTTCGTTTGCAGTATTGTTTTTTTTTTCTTGTGTTGTTTGTTTGCGTTCCCATTTAGATCGGCCGTCTCGCAGGTTGCGAAGTGCGAGCGGCTTTAAAAAGAATGAGAAGAAAATGGTAAGAAACGTACCGCCGTGCTCTGTGACGAGAGAGCGGCACGTTGATTACCCTTCCGGCCGGCTGGCAATTGC
>KB699149.1:0-27196 GCA_000349165.1 Anopheles christyi | reverse complement strand
TTGTGCAAATATTTGCAGAACGTGCCGATATCCGAAGACAGCTAAGCAACAGACAGGGAGAGAAAAAAATAGCATCGCTATCCCTGGGACCGATGTGTGGCTGCCTGGCGTGGGGAGTGATTCTAAGTTTATAACCCAGTGGTTTCGAATGACCACCGATGAACCAGTCGGAGAGTTGCGGGAAAACACTCAGAAGTGTGTGTGTGTTGCTTAACCGCGAATCGTGCACTCGGGTGTATGCGATTGTGTGTATTTGGATGAGTTTGTCCTTGTTGTTGTTGGATTTGGCCCAGTTTTTTACTCCAATAACAGTAGCTGAGTTAGAAAAAGAGCCAAGGTTTCTTCACACTCACTGGGAGGAGGGAGCTACCATGGAGGGATGAGGAAGTATTATTTATTATTTGCTCATCCTGGTACCCCAGTTCAGCCAGTGTCCAACACACAATCGTGCACATTGCATGCATACTCAAGATACAGTGGGAAAAAAGAACCGAATGAAAAATTAATGAAAGCTGAGACGTTAGCCACATTATTGCAGGATTGTGCGTTGCGTGTTGGTATGCACAGTCGTTTACTACACTTTCGCTCAGAAATGGGCTATGTTAGAGTGATGCTGTATGTAAAAATAGATTCGCAAAATATATAGCAAATAACGTAACATTCAACAAGCAAAGATATGGTAAAGGTCATTCGAATAGGAATCAGTAAGCTCTTAGCCACTACAACTATGACGTAAAACTGAAGCTGTTTGGAGAAAGGAGGGTGTATGTACACTCCTTGTTACCTTGTATCTTTGCCAACGTGAAGATTTCAGTTTTAATTAGATAAACAATTTAAAATGCAAATATAATTTACCGTTTGAATTAATTCTGTTTTCCTGTTGACTCTCAAACGAACGATTCTGGGCTGTGTAAATGCAAACAACTTCCAAAAACATACACTTCCTCATCACCTTCCTAGACTCACAATGGTTCCCGAGAGGCCAAAACATTTGCAAAGATGCTGGATTGCAATTCGTAAAGATTTGTACTTTTTTTTTCACCTGCTGCTGGTCGGGTTACTGAAGCTGATGATGTTTGCGCATTTTGTTTACGTTAGATGCTCCCTGCTGCTTTGTTACTATGGATTCAAACTAGTTTACCAGATCCATGGCAGTTTTAATGGATGAAACTATTTTAGAAGAACCCTCCAGCAACAGAGAATTGTTGGACCCAACTCGGTTGAAATTGCATTTTTAGTTTGAATGTGTGTTATTATTTCGTAGGACAACGTTTTACAGTTTGCATAACAGACAAACAAATTTTTTCTATGTTTTTAATAGAATATCGAACTCAAAGCTCATAATTTGTCTATCTTTTGGCAGTTTCTCCTGCTTTTTTAATGTTTTCAGACTTGTTTTACCATCCATTCACATAGGAATTCAATTTCTAGTATTTGTGTTATTTAAAAAAAAAACTAAATATTTCAAATAAAATTATTATTCCATCATACACCATTTAAGCGGAAAACAGAATAGAACAAAGGCACACGTGTGCTGCTGAGCCCTCGCCTGCCCAACATTAACCATAGGTTTACATTACATGTCAGTCGAAATCAGTGGGGGAGTAATTTTCCACACAGTATCGTAGTATCCCTACCCAACCAACACCTAGCATACAATTCGGAAGCAGGTTGCATCATCAACATCAGCTATCTGGTGATCCCGGGGAACACATCAGAAGCGAGAAACCTTGTAAATGAATTGTTAGCTTTGGACGTTGCTGGAAAATGCTGTCGATGGCTGGAGGATTCGGAAAACGATAAAACGTTGCGCTCGAACTTCAAACAACGGCGGTGCCCATAGTAACACGCATATTGCTAGGCGACGGCAATGAATTGCAGGCAAATTCTGTGGTTGCCCAACCGCAATACAAACGACAACGACAACAATAAAAACACCAGTATCAACAACAACAATGTCGGTGAGGACGATGAGCACAGAGGCGAACGATTGCAAAGCGGAAATAACATGCAGCAAACTTCAGCACAGTGGGCCTGCCAGTTGTTAAACGATTCACCGTGCATCGCTTCGCATAAGATACGTAGGAAGCAAGGAACACAACAGGTCAACAAAGCGTCGCGGTCACGGACGAACATGTACACGAGGCCCGATTGACGAAACCATTCAATCACACAGATTGTTTGTTTAATAAATTGAAAATTGATTTTCACATCGATGCATGAGTTATTTGCCATCACTAAGGTGCTGAGTCCTGTGGGGGAATGCAGCAGCAGTATCACCAACGCAACACAGCAAGAGCACACGGAAGTGAACCGGAAAAGTTCGTAGAAATTAAGTTACTGCTCAGTCGCCCAACGCACAATCGTGTAATCGTTCATCCACAAATCTGCACAAAATACACATCACGCTCTAGAAGCACTCAATTTTGGGGTGACGCTGGATCGAGATAGCTTACTTCCACTGGGTTCCCTTCGGTCAGGATATTGTTGGCTGCCGGGGCTGCCAATGGAATGCGGTAAACAAAGGCTCATCAGTCGAATTCAGGTTTGGTTTCAGGGCGTTTGGAAGGCCAAAAGCAAGACACGAACTTGCTTGCACACATTTATTCTCACCTCGCGTGCACTGGTAGAAGCTGTGCTTATGTTTATTCAGCACCGAGCATCGTTCGAGCTTGGAATGTTTTTTAAGAATTATCCATTACCTTCCCGGGGGCCACAAGGGTGATCATAGCACGGGCACCATCTATCATTGTCCTAATCTAGTATGGCAGTAGCGGCAACAAGGTGGCACTGCTACTTCCCGAGCTGACCGTTCCGTAATCCCTGGCAGCGTTGTATACATATTTATTAACGTGCCATGCCCGTTCCTTTCCTTTATGAGAAATGCATTCCGAGAACGAGGAAAAGCACCCAAAGTGAATAAAGGAGGACACTTAGAGAAGAAATAATGCTTCAAATAGACCGCCGGATGGGGCAATTTTATCTTCCAGTATGGATTTACAGCAATGAGAATTCATTTTGAGTGAAAGATGCGTTTTGAATGTAACATAATTTATGTAAGATTCAAGTGTCCAAGCTGTTTTACATTTGTTGAAAAGAATTATTTCTAGGTGTGCAATATTGGCTTACATCATATTGAAAATGAAAGAATAGGCTTCTTTATTTAACTTATTTTTTCCATCATTACTTTTGTTTGTTTTCAATAAAGGTTTGTTGAAAAAGTGCGAAAAAACAATTTTTAAACAATATTTTAAAACTTTACTGGTACATACCATATATCTGCTGGAAATAAATTCAACCGTCTTTCCGGATAAAAGTTAAATCACAAAAAAGTGAAACAAGACGTACAAGCTACGTCCGGGCAAAACATGAAAAAGGTTTTTAGGAGAAAACTGATTTCTTCTCATCTAAGATGTTCCAAATTGATTTAAGAAACGGCAAAAAGTCATCCCCAGTTCTTTTGCGCGAGCAATTTCATTTGCCCACCGTCCCTCTTCTCCTCTACTTCGCCACCGGAAATCGCTCCGGCACCTTTCCGGTTTAGCCCGGTTCGCGTGATGGACGGTTTGGAAAAAGATTATTGCACCGAAATGCGTAAAAAATCGTTCCGTCGGAACAGCGCTGGTATTGAAATTTTATTAGCCATTATCCTAGCCAAGGATGAGATTGATGAATGAATGTTGGCAGTGCCAGTTGGATGCAAAGACAGAGCGAACAGGATGGGGATAGCAGCTACAGTGAAATGAAAAACTGTGAGTGAGAAGAAATGAGTGATTGCACGAAGAGCGGCAAGGATGTGAAAGGATGAAAAGGCAGCAAAAAAAAAGAACCTGTACGAGAAATGGCTATTGGTGAATGTGGAGTTATTGATGAAACGGAAGGGAACGAACTGAACGGCATCGGAAAAACAAAAGAAACAGGGACAGCCACGCTTCGCATCCGGTGTAGGGAAAGCGCAATAAATGAAATTGATGATAAAACATATTTTTATGGAATTCTGACGTAACCTGTAAGTGAATTAGAGCGTTATTGAATCAAAAACCTACATTTCATGCCATTTGTTTAGTTTCGTACGCTTGGAGTAAGGCTGTGCAATGCTTCATGTTGATGCTACCTTACTGTAAATGGGTTTTCGTTTAATTCCAACGAATAACCAACCCTTAAAGTTTGTTGGGCTACTAGATAACTTGCTTTAAAGTTTACCCCGCTAAGCTAAGAAACATACACATAAGCACAGTTGAAGCAGGATTGTCAACCGCAGAAACAGAAAAACAATATTTTTACTGCCGATATTTGTTGTGCGCCACCACCACCACCACCACTACCAGCTAGCGCACTGGCCAGGAGTTGCAGAACGAACGAGGTATCGAATGTGCTTTATCACCGGATGCATAAATATTCATGCTTCGTCACCTCGGCACAAGTGCAGAGCTTTATGATTTATGAAGGCTTCATTAATAATTGCAATTGCAAATGACTGCACCAACATCAGCCGTGGATGGTATGCGCGAGGTGTCACTGGACGGTGACGCCTCACCCGTTTGCATTGTGTGATACTTTTTATCGCTTCCTGTCAGTTGCTTGGCCAGCCGGTCAGATTGTAGGCAGGGAGTTGTAAAGGTAAAGGTAAAGGAGTACGGAATATTTACAACTGTGGACGACCAATGCAACGAAAACATCTACTGGTGCAGCTAGAAGTCTCATAAGTATTGTCTACTCTTGAAACAGAAATAAAATTCGAGGATATAAGCACTGTTTGAATATGCTGTATACTGCATACCATTTCAATCAGTTTAACTTAAGATTAAGCGAAAGCAGATACTCAAACCTGTTAGAGATTTGGAAATATCGTAGACAGAGAAAATGGCATAGTTAAAGGTAAAATTGTTGACAGCCGTACTTATAAAATTAATATGCTTAGCTTGCTTTAAAAAACTTTAACCCATTTTGAGTTTTGTGCAGCTGGTCTGACTGACTTTAATGCACGCCATCGTTTGCATTTGGTTGTCTTTTATTTTAAAATTCAACCATCCTCAAACGTTCAAACTTCACCAGAAACAATGATAGAATAATTATGCGCTCCAACGGAAGCAAAATTCAAATTTTCAATTACATTGTCCATTGTTCGACATAGCTTGGTACGGCGATGGTGGCTTCCCTTCTCTCACTTACACACACTGCTCATCAATCGATAGCCGACCAACGAAGGGAGTCGCATCAACAACGAAAGAGAATGCTACCGACAACCGGTACGGTATTGCCATTCGTCCAATGCCCCAGCGCCTATTACACGCTCCTTCCAAAGGACAAAAAACTATGAAAGGATCCGAACATTTTCACGATCGAGTGGCTGTTATCTATTTTTCATTCCTTCTCGAGCACGAAACCTCAACGAAGCCCATTAGCTGTGGGTATCGAACGACTGGGAAATGATCAGGAAAGTTGGTTTGCACCCTGTTTGGGCAGCAAAAAGACCAGGGACACAAAAAAAGGCTTCGCCCGAACTGCATTAGGAATTGTCAACCGGCCTGGACGGAAACGGTCGAGTGCGTGGACAAAATGCAAGTGGAAATGAATATTTAATTAACTCGGCTCACAACTCAGTTCGTTAGCTAAGTGTTCGGGTGCGGGGGCAAATTTATTCAATGCTGATTTACGACATGTGTTGCACATAATTGAAGCTGATTGGGACGCTTAATTACTGGCCGATATTAGTGATGCATTAGCTCAAACTGTTCTTTTGGCTAATGTTCGTTTTGTAACAACTTTGTGAAAGGATAAAATATGGACGATGGATAGACGATGTTACCCTAGGTGCTTACTAAAATGCATCAAGAAACTCAATCAACTCTAGCTAAAAATTAATCACAGCAACATAAGGTTTTTTTTTGTAATTTGTTATTACACTTTCACATTCAACCACTATCCCTGAAGACATTTGCAAACTATTTCGTGAACTGAAACCATAGTAGTGCCAGTGTTTTGGATGGAATGTTCCGGATTTTTCTTTGGACATACGGTTGCATCCGCCCGTCTTTGTCAACAGCCGAAAAACCAACAGCGCTCGCTCCACGACGCCGTCGTTCGTCGACTTCGTCCAAGAGTTGAGAATCGAACGTTTACTTTGGTTTGTTCGGCTAATGGCCTCGTTCTGGTAGCGCAATGATCCTTGCCGTGAGGGATGGAACGGAAGGAGGGCTAAGCTGAACAAATAAAAATTTCATTAAATTGGTTGGATCTAATTCGATAATTTCCGACTGCGATATCGGCAATATAAACGTTTTGCAGCTTTCGGTAGGTCCGGACCTTGGTGAGCTGGAGTTTGCTATCGTTCTTTGTAGCTGTATCCTGTATGGGTATCATTAGAGAGAGATAAAATGAATTTAGCTGGTTGTGTTAAGATTAGTATACAAGTGTTGTTGATCAACAACATAAGTGAGTCTAAAAATGTTATTTTTTCGCAACCTAATTTAAATAAAAAGAAAATGTCTATTGCATCATCTCACGTAATATCTATAACACTCTAGGAGGATTTGGAACACTGGGACTATACTACGCCGTGTGGAAAGGAGTACCACCTTCGGCCGGATGTTTATTTATCTGCTTTTCCTGTTTACTTGGGTCGTCGAGTTGCATGAATAACATCAGCTCGAACCAACGTCGAACATGTGCAGAACCGAGCAGGAAGAAGATACACCAACACCGCATCACCTATGAGAAGAGGGCCCTTCGTCGAAGTGTTCCTCACAAACACTCGGCCAACGTGACGTGAAAGTGATAGAGCGCTCTCGCGGGAAATTGGTGAACCGTGGTGCAGGTTGGGGAATTTTTTCGCCCAAGGGTGACGACTTATTGGCATCGGATTGAATGATGCGACGTGAGGTTCGCTCTTATTTGGACAACCATTTTCCTACGTACCTTCCTCCTTCCCCGAATCAGGTCCTGTCCAGTCCATGGTGGCCCTATTTGCCGATGGTGTTTTCGTCGTGATGGAATGGCCACCGGAGAGCCGGAATCGTTTTCGGTTTGGCCTTTGGCGTTATCGATTGTCACCGTTGCCGAAGCAGACCGACTAGACGTTGGATGGATGTGTTCGATCGCTGGAGACTGGCAGGAAGCCAATAAGCATATTAAAACTTCTTAAGACGCACACGGTAGCTACGGCACCGCAGATAGCTCAAGAACTTTTGCCCAAACTTTGCTGAGTCATCGAGAAATTGGCGTTGTTTTCCTTGGTGTAGAGCGACGCACAAAGTATTATTGTACGGTACGATTTCTTCAGTCGGTTTATGCTTGAGTTGCTTTCCGTTTTATGAGCGGGAAATAAAATTAATGATTGTTTCTAGCTACGACAAACGATCTTCGAAGTTGATCCAAGACTCGGCGAGAGTTTTAAGTAAAGTCAATGACCTGGATAGTTTTAAAGATATAAAAAATATTATATTTTTCTGTATTTGCTGAAAGTCAATACATTGCTAACGGCGTCTGTTACGTAGTAGTTGGTTGTAATTAAATGTGTGAAAGAACTTAATCAAGTTATTGAAGTATTTTTTTTAAATTATCATTCACCAATCAAAATTTCCATGATTGCTTGATAATATTGTATCGACCTTAATAATTTTTCCATATGATAAAAATCCCATGCAATGAGTCACATACTCTAATCACTCAATTGACTCCCGATGTACACGATCTTCTGAATCATACTACTGCTCTCGAATGTGTTGTACACCGTTCAAGTGCAAGTCTACACCACATAGGACACATTCTCAACCGCATCCACAGACCACAGCACACAAGAACAAGTTACGTTCCGTGCTAGCTATTGTAAAAATGCTAATGACATCGAAATGCGGTCGCTCCTTGTGCTGTGTGCAGCCTGACGTGCATCGCAAATCATTCACGCCCGATTGACGACAACTCAACCGGTGGGCCGTTTTATGCTCCAGCTACCCGCCCATGTTGCATGTGTGTGCGTGTCCATCGAAGAATAAATCAAAAAATCAACAATTGGTTGAAAATTGATCTCTATTTCTCCGCAGTGCTAGTGCTATAGTTGCCGCCGATACCAAAGCAATACCACAGACAATTTACCACGACAACTTTCCCATCCGAAAACTTTGTCATACCGTACAGGACAGCGGGCCTCCCTGTCACTGCCATCATTGCGGTGGGCTGCGGCTTGTTGGTTTTCCAATCGCTGCACTCCGGCTCATTCCCTCACTCTTCCTTACTATGTCCTTTCGCATCTCGAGCATGATGGTGTGCCGTTGACGAATTGAGGTTCGAATTTCTCGATAATTTCTGGAATTGTGATTCAGCTCACACTCGTAGCCACTTCCAAAATTTTCTCGTTCGGTTTCTTTTCGTTAGTTGCCCGCCAGCGATATTCCCCTGCAAATTGTTCTCGAAAAGGAGGCAGAAGCAGTTTCGCCTTGTCAGTGGTGTTCATGGTGTTCATGGTACGAATTTATGGAATTATCTTTTCCTATTCGTATTCTTGTCCCTGTGCTATATTCAGAGCGTCCAGTTGCAGTAAATACTAACGACACGGTACGGGTTCGCTACCTTGTGGTGACTGTATGGTAGGAAAATGATATTGATTATTATCGCACCCAAGTGATCACGCCCGGGTGTTCTGCGGCACTGAAATGGTAAAGAAGGGTTTTCGTTCTTACAAAATGTGAAGCGTGGGTTACAGGAACGACAGGATCATATGCAATTTCCCGGTGTCATTGTGGAAAACTGGACGCAGCTACAACGAATACTCCTGTGCCGTTGACCGAAAAGGCCAGTAGCTTTGTTGCTACTGCTTTGCCACACAACTTCCACTCACAGTCGGGTGTAATGCGTATCAGACAAAAAGGGTTCATGAGTGTCATTTTCACCCATGCTCGACGATGCATTGAGCAATTCCAGATGGAGGACGAGGAGAAAATAGACTGATAACTGATGTTAAACCACACAACATTTCATCCGGGTGTAGTGAATGCTGCTTTTGAGGTGCCGGCACTGTTGCGGTTACTGCGAATGGACCACCTACCGGTTAGCACCGTACCTGGTGACGTTCTGGGCATGTTTTACTCTCGAGAATAGAGACGCACAATGAGATTGTGTTGTGAACCACACACTTTTTAGACAAGAGTAGGATTCATTTAAACAAGTTAAAACTAGATTGCTTCTGTTGTCACCCTAATATTCATGTAAAGATTTTCCGAATAAAAAAGATTGGAATAAAAAAAAAAGTTACAACATTGTCAACAGGAGAAATGCAAAAATATATGCAAATATTGAAATTCAACCGACCAATGTGCGGCCGTGGATAAGGGCGAAATGAAAATCATAATATGCCAATGATCTAATTCATCACTGCCACGGATGACGACGCCAACACAACGTCTGTGTCCGGGGCTAGTACACCGAAAGCTTACTGCAAGGATGGCTTCTATTTTGTATCCCAAGACCTTGACAACCTCGTCACGCATCGTTGCAATGACAAGCTAGACATAAGCACACACACACACCCGTACACTATGTGTATTCCGTACGCATTCGCATCCACAGTCCATGGTTTTGGTGGGCTTGTAATTGCATACGGGGCTCGTGTTTCACACCGATGTTTGACATGACTTTGCATCGTACCCACCCGTCAATGTGGTGAGCAGGACGAGATTTGCACCTTTGCATCCATGAAACCTCAAACAAGTGTGTCCTAGAAGTATCGGGGGTACCCATCTCTAGCGTATCTCTCACCATGACAACGCCTGTGTCAGTCGTGGTGACTGCATCTGCTACATTTTGGTCGCATAGTAAGCAAATGAATTCAATTTCACCATTCAAAGCTGACTCGTGATGGGGCTACGGGTGGTGTGTGTGTGAATTCTACGCGGTGTTACCTCTATCAGAGACCGCATCGAACACAAGGATTTACATTGAGGTCGAGAAAAATGGAACGTGGGTTAGGAAATTTTACCATTATCATTCGCCATCCCTAATCTTCCCTTCGGTGGCGATGACATGCACACACGATCCTAGTGCACTGTTGCATACTGTCACCAACAGTCATGGCGGCGTATGTCATTGGTCCGCGAACTGCAGCTGGGATGGGCGCGCAGATGCTTTCCAAAGTGAACGAAGCTGCGACCCGGCGCACATTTCGTTCGCAATGTTTGCAAAGATGCTAGATTACACTTCAGGTTCGCACATTACCCTGCATTGGGAAAAGTTGGTAGCATCTTTGTTCGTGCCGCCCCATGGAATGGCGTGATTTCGAGGTGACTTTCTTTCCCTGCTCAGTTCTCCTGATCGGCCGCGGGAGGTGTTTGCTGCTCGGCGACATACTTACCAGTGCCTACATAGGGTCGTTACAGTAATCAGTCCCCGTGGAATCATAATCGTAAGGTGTGAGAGTGTGTGTGTCTGTGTTCGCTGGCTTATATGCCAGTGTCACGTGTCGCTTTGTGATTTTGAACAATCCGAGCAGGTAGCAGCAGGTGAAGCTGCAAAGGTGTAGAAGTTCAGCCAAAAATTAATCATTACGGCAGCATTATCCTAGAGCATGAAATGTAACGAATGAGTTTAACACTGTTGAAAATAGATGATGGGAAGAGATTGAACAGCAGCAAACATAACATATAATATTATGATACTGCCTAGTAATTGTGCATGAGCAAGTAGCATTAATATTTATAAAATGTTCAAAGAGGGTTGAAAAGAGTGTTTAGGGTTTCAGAGTTAAATTGTCAACCCTTTCATGTTTTGCACCTTAATATTATTTTTTTTAAGATAGACTTGAAGAAAACATCTTACTAACGATAAAAAAGCATAATCTTTTAAAATGATTGGTTTATGTTTCGGCAATTACACTACAGCAAGTACGTTTCTTTGAGAGTTGAAATCAGCCCTTTCTTTGTGTCATTTTCTCAGCAATTAACCCAAACGCTTGTAATGAAAAAACGGTTAAACGCAACGTGGGTAGTCTCACCGGCACCGATGCTTTTCGTTCCACAAAACGAAGACAAAAAAGCCAATTCGTCGTTTGTCATTAAAAACACCTTTGCCCAGGACGGCTGTGCTGGCAGTGTTTTGGTGTTCCGGTGCTAAAGACAAACACAAACGGCGCCATTTAGAGCAAATACTCTACAAAACATACAAATACGAACAACGCAACCCAAAACCCGCAGCCAGCGAGCTCATTTGTCTTTTTGACTGCGAACTATTTTTCACCCTCGCGCAAAAGTTGGTTTAACTGACACACAATATATATATGCGACAGACAATGAGACGACATTACGGAGAGCAGGGATAGGCCAAGAAGCGACGGCGGCAGTGAAAGTTGATGGGAAATGAAATTGTGAGTTTTCTTGCACTGTTCTCTTGGTTACGCTATTGAAAAGAGGCGACGCTTCTTCTATTTTCTCTTTCTTGTAGCCGTTGGGAGCAAGCAGCTTTCACAAACACATATTTACCGCGTCCTGCCGACCCAGTATAGTTCCTCTATGCTCTTCAGACGAATGTCTAACGCATTGCACAAGGTTAGAGATTTTCCTTCCCTCTTTACATAAAAGTGTGGCACGCTCACACTTTATTATGTGACATTTATTACCACCAACTTCCACAATTTGTACTTTTATAATACGCCACCCAGGTGCATAAATCATCATCCGCCGGCAAATTTGTAGTCTGCTATCTACTTTGTTCCTCTCTTGTTGACTCGCTTTGCACTTAAGATTGGGTCTAGTTTGAAACGACACTCTATAATGTGAAAACAAGCAATCAGAGACAGAGCGGAAAGAAGAGCCAACTAGATTATAAGGAGCAACATTTATTTGTTTTGGGCAGAGCAGCACAATATCTAGCATTAAAAATAGTCAGATTTGTTTATGCAAGGCTAGCAGTAAATGAAAATGAAAACATTTTTTTTCGATTATTGTTGAAAATCGTACGAAGTTTAAAACAAAGTGGTTAAATCTTATCTATTATTTTAAACGCAAAAAAACACCAATTGAAGATTGCGAGTATGCATGCTATTTGATGGTTATGTAAAAAAATTAGCAGTGCGCAAAATGTGTATGCAATAATATATCATTGAAATCCACAAACAGGCTACAAATTGTGTATGCATTTAGTACAAAACAATACATTAGATTCGCACATGTTATATATTCCAAAAAATCTTCAGAAAAATAACTATTTTAAACTGAATTATCCCCTTAATATGTATTTTAAATATATTATAACTGTTGGTAAACAAGCCAACAAATATAACAAAAGATTTTTTAAGAGATGAAGGGAGATCATTATAGCTAAGCAATATTTGAAATTGTTAAAAAGTAAAAGCATTTTATGTTTTTCAACAAAAACTGAAGCGTTAAACTTTTATTACTTGTATTTACCCGTAACCATTATATAAAAAATTCACTTCCTTTGAATAAGTTATTAAATATTCCTTAAGAAAAGTTTGATAATAACAAAATAATAGAAAAAAGGTCATAATATAGATTACACAACTTTACAATTACACAACTTTATAGTATTTCAAATACATAAACAACACATTTGATTGTTTTGTTACGTTTCTGTTTCGATATGTTTACAAACATTTAATTTTAATTGTGCTCTGCCAAAAAAAATAAAATTTGAACTTTCTGCCACGTGTCTTGTCCCCACTTTCATGTTAGAACGTTTTAAATTGCTTGCCGGAAACTGGAGTGCATAACCGGATGCTCAATGTGAAGCTTCTACGGAACACTTCATGCTCGAAATAAGATAACATGTTTTTATATTGCATTATTTTCGCACTGAGTTGGAGTAAATAAAGCATGCTTGGGAGGAAGCACTCATTTGAGAGCGGTATCAAATGCGAATCAAAAAGACGATTTTGTAAGATGAAAAGGAATGGTTTTCAGTTCTAAGTCACTTTACCCAAATAATGAATCACAGAAAGAGGATCCCGCCGGTCCAAGGCAAGGGGCGCAAAGGACGTTCTGAAGTATCTCGTTGTGTACAAAAAAGAGAACAAGTTTTAAAATTCAATTTACAAATAGTGCAGCGTTCCGGGAGCTACGGCTTCATGTTTCGTGTTGCTCAACTGTGCGCTACGCAAGGTCGTTCCGCAAACTGCAGATGTGCGCTGGACGTTAGAGGATGGCCGACCAACTTATGCAGCCGTGTAAGAAAGTTGCTTCATTTTGCAAAAGGATTCCATGATCCAAAAACCGCTCGCAAGCAGCGATGAATGTTTGCATCGAATTTAATTTAGCTCGCAAAAAGGTTCTTCCAGACGCTTGCCAGTCAAGCGCCCCCGGCCTGGTCAAGCGCCCCCGGCCTGGTCAACCGCCTACGATGGAAAGCTTTCCTGCGGGCCAAAAGTGACGCAAAAGTTTTTCACCTTCACCACAGCCACAACTTCAGCAGGCTTGGTCACGACGTGGCTATGGCTGGGATGTCCTAGGCTAGTTTGTTTTCATGCACGTGGCGACCTGTTTGCGTGCTCGGTTCGATGTGTTGTGGCGTTCGATTCGCGTATATGTGTTTTTGTGCTAGAACGAAGCGAAGGACCGTTTGCAGGGCGAGCAGGACAGAGAACATCTCGAATCACTGTTTCGAAACGCGCACCGGAAGTGAGAATATATTGAAATTTATTGCTCTTCGCTAGTTTTCCTGCCACAAAATTTATCTCGAAAATCAATTAGTTTTGATTAGTATAAATTGCAATGCATTTATATTTATCAGATTGCTTCGCACAACACTGACAGACACGGCAGCACTGGAACCGGCAGGGCTGCAGTTTCCTTGCAGCAACCCGTCGGTGAGACGACTCTCCTTTCGAGTGTATCACTTTTCCTCCACTCTTGAAGCCTTCTCTTCCTCAAACATAGGTTCATATACAGGATCAAGTCACACGTCTGTGTTCGGTACGTGGTTGTCTAGTATCGCCAATCGGTGCCATCTCCCACCACCGGTAAACAGAAACTGATGACATAAACTTAATAATCTGCGTCCGTCCCGCGTTGTTCCAATCGACCGAACAACTAGGGAAGGTCTTTCAAGCTGTGAAACTTTCCGGTACTGAGTTTAGGGAAGCAATCGAAACTATGCTATAGGGAACGGTTGGTTGCAAAACTGTTTAACGCAAACAGTACGCAAAGGTGTAGCATACAGAGGGGCTTGCATCGTTTTCCTCCGAACGAAAATGATCAATGGTACGTTACCAAGACGCCTGCAATTAGTGGCGCGAAGGGAACAACAATATAATAAATCAGATGCTCATTTTTCAGCTCGCTGAACACCCGGGTATTTTTTCCCCAAACTTGCCCTGTATTATTTACGTGTATATGTGTGTTGGTAATTGTGTAAATATCTCGCACCTCATGGTGATGCGTTTGTGTTTGTAGTACGAGACCTCAGTTTCGTTGCCATCGCGATTTGTGTGGTGGCATATTCTTTGAACGTCGATCATGATAGTATGCGGTGATGCTTCAAATTAAACATGCTTACGTACTTGGGAAAAATTACGCTACGTCATGCCAATGTGCCGGTTTTTAATTGACACCATACGGCATTAATTAAATGATAGACCGAAATCTAAATTGTGTTCAATTTCTCTCCATCGCTGTAAGAAACACATATTAAAAAATATAACACTTTGAAATGGTAGGTTACCATCAAATTTCAGGAATTAAACGAAGAGAGTAAATTTTCCTGGGACAATCCATGCCGGTCACACCATAGGTTGGGATAGACCTAACAGAGTTGTTCAGTTGAAAGAAACTTTGCAGTATTTTAAATTACTTCACGCTTAGCCCAAAGTAAATGGCTAGCAATGTGCAACAAGCCTCATCCGGCCTGGGTCGGATCTGGATCAACAGAATCTGGTCTAGAAAAGTTAACCAGCCCTCAGTCCCCGCAACCTGCACACTGGCTGTATCTCCTTGTCCTGCCTGTGCGTCTAGCAACCACTTCTCGTTGCCACAAATCGAAACGAGAAATGTAATTAAAAGTTTCCCATTACGATTCAAATATTTGATATACACTTTTTACACTGTCCTACTGCCTCTTTTCAACCACGCCATCACACATCCGCGCCATGCACTACCTTCTGCCTCGACTAAACCACACTCCTGCCTTCCGTCGCTTCTCTCGGCCACGGCTTAATGGTTTGGCTGCCGGCGATTTGTCAGCGGCAAATTAGGACGTGGTAAGTTGTGTGACGTTTGCTAAACTGAAAAACATAATTCGAACAACGTCGACCCCGCGCCCCGATTTCGTCAAGCTTGGAACGGCTTTTGGGCGGCGGTGTGGGTCTATTCGATACAAAAGTTGTGATGTTGGTGGAGAGACGGGCGTAGTTTGCAATCGTTCGATCGTAATCGGTTTTTGATTGGGAAAAACTCTGCCCGCTTGTTCGTGATGCAAGGTTGGGAAAAGTTTTGTATAATCTAAATATTTCCGGCTCCCATGACGATTTAGTGGAAAAGTGATGTGAGAGGGTAGTGTAGCGCGTAGCGATGAGGCAAAAGAGCAATATCAGTTGTTTTAAGTATTAAGCGTGAAAGTCAATCGAGTGAAGTTTAAATGAGAAGTTTGAATTGGACACGACTGAATGGTTTTGATTATTTTGATCGAGTTTTAATTGTGTCGCCCAAGGTTTCTTGGCGCCAATATCAAATATTGAAAAATCATGCTGAAAATGTAGAAATTATTTCAATTACATGTCGATGCAGAAAAATTGATCATTATATAACGTCGCTACAAATAGCAACAACAACCAGCTTCGAAGCTACTAGTTAAGAATTAGGAGTTTTTGATTTTTAGTCCTCTTTTAATATTAGTTTGAATTTTGTTAGCAAGACGAGTAGAGCAGTAAGGTGTACATGCGAGCGTTACAGTGTTTTTGAAATAATTATTTTGAAGGGTTGAGTTATTATTGTTTCGGACATCCATCCTAACTCATCTCAGTACGCAACCATGTGATCACAAAACTATGTATGTCTGTCGGACAGTAAGAATGTTTTAATGTTCATCTTTTAAAATCATAGTGGCATTATTGAAGAATGATTTTGTTTAAATGATATGTTTATTTTTAAAACACCATTCTTAGTGTCCATTTTCAAATATTGGTTTAAGTTTTGATAAAATCGAGATGAAGCACATAAGTTCCTTATAAGTTGCTTATTCCATTGCGATCATTCTCTCACCATGAACAAAAACGCACCGGAAAAGCGCTCGAAACAACAGGTATCACTCAAAGTGCCCAGTGACGAGCTGACGTGCGGTTAGGTTCTGTTGCTGACTGCCCCGGGTCCTGATTACTGGAACGTCTCGGTACGTCAATCAAAGTTCATTTTCTAGATTATTAAATTTTTGATTATGTTGATATCGAGAACCATCGTTGCCGTGCGCGAAATGCAGCTCGAGTGGAACGTTCGTTCGAATGGAAACCATGTAGCGCGATGTGAAAGGGCAGACCATTCTATAGACACTTTGCCCTTTGCCGATCGGCCTACAACGACCTGCGTCACCTGTGCCTCACAGTGTGTAGGCTCACACTTAACCTGAACCGTAGGGAAGTTGGGATGAGTATTTGTGAAACAATAAACCTCGTTTACCAGCGTCCAACGCGTCCAATTCTACGGCTCTTCGTGAGTCGAGTGAATTTCCTGAACCATATCGACGGCGGATGTTTTGCTGCGGGTTTTGCTAACATCATTAGGTTCATTGTGTTTCCGCTGCCAGCAAAAGCAACACGGCATCGGTGCGCACTATATCGCACGTCCATCACATTGTCGCCGTGGCTGAGGCATTCTGCCATGAATTGCTTTTCATTTGGATGAAGTTTTTCCTGCACACTCAGTAGCTAAAAAGCTAAACATGCAAAGGATGGTGTGCAGATAATCTCGTGTCCAGGTCGCGTCGATCTGGCCTAAGCTATGGTGGTAGGGTGGATGATTGCTCTAGTAGGATGCTGCTGCCTGTTGCTGTATCCCTATTACGGCGCGTAGCAGGTGTCAATTCAGTTGTCAATGATGGTGATGTTCATTCGCACTTTGCTCATCCTCTCTGCCTTCCTTTCAATTGCTCATATTGTGTATATCATTTCGTTATCTTTTACAAATCATTTCGGGGAATGGGAATGAGAACAAGTATAATGTGTCAAAATTCAATTTCCAACGCAAAAGCAATTTTGTTACCCTAGAAAGATGGATTGTGTTGATTAATATTTTTTCCTTTTTTTCTCTCATTACAGGTAAGCATAATCAAAATCAAATTATGACTCTTTGCTACATGTCTAAGGTGAAGCATAATACCAATGTTTATTAAAAAAACATCTTCATTTTTTTATTATAGTAAAAATTATATAATTATAGTATATCATACATTTTGGAGTATTATAGAAAATTTGATTTAATTTAACCCATGTTAAAATAAAATATTGACGTCAAACCAAAATATTTAAAAAATTCAAAGTATGAAACAAGACCAATTTCCCATACAATTATGTCGTAAGCTTAAAGTATCGGTGCATTCTTGAACATATTTAAACTATCCAATCCCAGGTCAGAGGACGAAGCGTTAAATTTTACAACCATTTAACAGCATACAGTTCATTAGATCCCGAGCTTCAATGGCGATGAGATTAAAAATTTCATATGATATACCGTTGCTTGACGGCTATAAAGCAAGTTATGGCATACCACGTATCACATCGCGTTGCACATTGGTGGAATAGCTCCGTTGGTATAACCGCTTCCAAACGTGCTTGCAACAGCGTCCAATCTCATCAACGGTTTTCGCGGGCGGGAAAACTTAATTGAAACATTCCCTTTCCCCTTCGCGCATCCCGATACTCCATCTCCGTCTCTCTGTGTCCCTCATTCTTTCCGGTAAACACACGTACATACAAACACATGCTCGAGTATTCCGCAACATTGCTGCGAAGATAAGGCTAGAATTTATTGAAAATAATTTGGATATTTAGTGAAATATTCCTCGCATACTGCCACGACAACGCGTTCTGTGAGGAAAATGCCGCGTTCTAGAACGGAAGCAAGCCAGGTTTGCCTGGTTCTCCGGGAATGGTGTATAAAAATCTGCCATAAATAAACAAATCTCTCTAATTATGTTCCACCATGTTCAGCAGCACCGCCAACATTTAGGGACAAATTAGAGCCGCACGCCAGAGAAAGTGGCAAGAGTCCCTATTACCCATACCGTTCCCACGCCATGAAAACGCCATTTTTCTCGGCAGGACGAGTCGTATTGCGTTGTTGTTCGTCTGTTGAATGTGGTCCCCGATGATATGGTGCTTCTTGCAGCTGGAGCAGGGGTGCGATTGTTACATGCATATTTCATTAATTTCACTCCAAAGAAAGACAAGTTTTTGGTCGGAAGAAGCGCCGCCGTTGCGTCGAAATTGAACAGCAAGGCTCGCTTGTGATACTACCTTCTGGACCCATTCTGTACGGTAGTGTGAGCCGGTGAAAAGCCGTCCGTAAATAAGATGACTGGAATAGCAAATTAGGTTTCCCACCCTGTGGTACGAGATTGTTTCTATCGACATGACATTCTATGAGTATGCCTCGTCAACCATCATCCGAATCCAAACCATAACAATTGACTTGCAGATTTTATATTGATGTAATATTAATAATTGAAATTAATACAAACCTTCAATGATAGATTTGCATCTCAGTGTAAAACATAGTTTGACATATCTGGCTGAACAAACGTTCCAGCTTCGGACCTAGTAGAGCTTAATTTAATTTATCCAATTGAATGGTAAAGCGCAAATCCTAGAGATGATAAATACCACGACATTATGGACAATTTGAAAACTCAACATGTATCATGGAATATGCTCGATCTGAACCCGAAAAGCAGTAAATCAAAGTAAAATATTCAAATGCCGGCTACCTGTATTCCACAAGCAATGTGCAAGACATACTAAAGCAAAGCTCACAGAAAATTATTTTTGATTTATGTTCCAGATATGCTGCAAATGCTCGCATATAGTTTAATTTTTCATTTTTTAGTCTTGTCTTGTCTTATGACCTCTTGAAAGTTTACAATTTGCCAAGCTTCCCTGTAAGTTGCCAGGCAACTGTGCTCCATTGCAACGAAATTCCTTTGGATTTTGTTTTTCGTTTTGCGCTCCAGTGGCTAACGACGCGAACGTCTTTCGCTCTCCATCTGTCTTGGCGTAATCAGTCACAATGGGCAGTGGTTCGCTTTTTCGTTTGAAGATCTGTCTGTGCAGTCGTTTGAAAAGTTTTTGACATTTTCCATTGCTAGTCCTAACGAGCTTGAAGCACAATTCCGGAACAAATTGTTGTTTTGATGATTGAGGTATGTTGCAGTGAGAAGGAAGTGAAGAAAAAGCAATCCTTATGGTACAGCAAGGGCTAAAAAAATTGTTCTCAAGAAGTTGATCTCATAACGCGTATCTGCTGGGTTCAGTTGATTATAGTTGAAACGGATGCACACCGCTGTCAAAACATTGTAGCACGACTGAAATCGTGTCTAGTTGGGTTATGTTGTTACTTGTTAAATTAATAACTACTCATAGCCCATCGAAGGAGTAGTTTTACAATAATAATTATAATTAAGTTTAAAACTGTATGATTTAGAGATATAGGATAAAATTCAGTCAATCTCGACAAGCGATACAATTAATATACATGTTAATTAAAAGGTAGCCTTTTTTAATGAATAGTAGCAGTCTGTTCGATTGTTCGATGTTGCCACCTTTGACTTCCGACTGAGGAATAACATTTTATAATGTGGCAATCGTTTTGAACTAATCATCTTGATATTCGCGTTTGATTACCCGCGATCTCACGATCGTCGCTGAAGGTAAGACGTGATACAATTAGTTCACATTTCCGGATTCAATTAAACAGACGAAGGAAAAATAGCATATACAATGCTTGCCTGCATTTTAGTCTATAAAAATCGTAAGCCTAATAAATGCGTTTAAATTAGAAAATTAGCTTTCAAAACTCACTTGCTAGTTCATGTTCAATCATTCTTTCAGTTAAAACAGCGCATACATTATAACTTTTTGAATGAATGTGTAGATGTAACAGATACATTCTAATTGAACATATTTGCTAAGGTCCAGATATGCGTTGAACCATTCGATATAGTATTTAAGAACGGACTTCCAAGCTCCAACCTACCTCTTTTTGGGCATATTAAACTCATTCTATTGTGCATTGTGAAATATCTCCTAGTCCAACTGTTAAAAATGCATAAGTTTGGCAAATAAATTATTAGACTAAAACATGTCTTTTAATGAAGTAGCTACGAGGTCCTGAAAAAAGTTCGTAGAAAAATTATGCCTTCAAATCTTTCGAGTTGTGTTGGACAAAATTACCAGAAGCAATTTTGAACAGAACCTCCATAGCAATTTTGAAAAAAAAAAAACAGAAAATAGCCTTGGTTACTTTTCAATAAAAAAAAATATTTAAATATTGTATTTCTATTTTTTATTATGAATTATGATTATGATTATGAATTTTCTAAGTGACATTTCATTAGGAAGCCGGAAAGAGACACACACAAATAGTACAGTACACTACCACCACTTTGCGCGTGCAATTTCAAATCACACTTTTGATCTTTCCCGGTTGCCCATCCATTATGCCAAAGAGCTTATTGCACACATTTCACCCTCACACATTTCACATCGGATCTTAATTTTCTTCAAGACTTAACCGCAACACCTCAAACATAAATTTGCTTTCTGTTTGCATATCATCAGAATTTTTACACCCTCTAGCCCAACCTCCCGCCGACGTCTTCAATCAGCACAGGTGTGCTCGTCAGGAATCATTTTCTCAAACCGTGGTTCTAGCTTCCCACCCGATGTGTACTCCTGCTGGCATAGAGAATTCAAGACACGGATAGGCTCCATTCTAAGGGGCCGCCACCTGATTATCATATGTTTGTGTTACCGCTCGCACGTCAGACACTGTCTGCGTGAAAGGGAGACTGTAATTGAAACCTTCGCTTTGGTGTAAATTTTAATATTCAAATTAAAGTTTATGGCTCATGTAGAATCTTCCGGCATTTGGGGACGCGTGTTGGACGGTGAAATAGAGGGAATGTTTTCCATACCATTACGGAGGTGGAACGTGTGATGATTGTCTTCATGTGCGTCTTTAGACACATCGCGATGGCAAGCAATTCCTGAAAGCTTTTACGGTTACCATCGTTTGCGGGCTCGTTTGGTATAGCATCAAGGGCATTCTTGATTGGAGAGCGCACGAAGGAAAGTGTTTAATAGGTTTGCTCGCACACTATTTGCGTGGTTTGGCTGGTCGATGGATGGGATGGAGCAGCGTCCGTACATATCGTCCACCGCGGGACTCCTTCGGGATCAATAGAGTAGAGGAGTCGTCCAAAAAAGGGAGTAATCTAATCCTTCCCACTTGCTGCTCAAAAATGACAAGATCTTGTTGACGTGTGAGGTAAGGAAAGCTCGTCAAGATGCAGAGAAGGGTGTAATGTGGTTCTTCGAAGAAAGCATACACTTCGTGCCGTACATCGTCTTGTCGTAGGGATTATGGATTTTAATTGAATTTTCCAAAACTTTCACGCATTTTACGAGCCGACAGAAACATCAGCAATTGCCTTCTGGAGTGATAGAAGCGAACATTATAAGAGAAGTGGTGAGAGTGTTGGAAAGGATTTCATGGTTTCATTTATGCCTCGCTAGCAATAGCATTAAACAAACTCTTCAAAATAAATTTCCGAGTTATTTCATAGAAAAAAATTAAAACAATTAAGAAAGAATATCCTTTTATCAATACATTCTTTGTGTGGCATTTTCTTCGATTCTTACCTCCACAACTGTTACACTGACTCAAAGACTAGTCCATAAGTCTTAACGAATTGCACATGGCTGATGGAATGATGAATCCTAACAGATCTTCAATGTTAAATACAAATGCTCAATCTTTCAACATACAATTCGGTCGCCATGACAACAGATTCAATACGTTAGCTGGTGGAAAAAAGTATGCTCAGTGAGGCTTCATTGTGCAATATTTTCCTCACGTAATGGAACGCCAATAACAACCACTCGCACTGGCATTGATGGCTACAGAAAAGGAATGCTTAGTGTTTTTTGTACCTTACGAAGACTTACAAAAATATACTTACACCATAGAAGTTCCCAAAAACCATAACATCACGGATTGAAAAATAGCAGTGAGTTGCACAACACTCTCACTCACCTGCCTAGAGCCCGAGCACCGAACGAAGGAAGCTGTCAGGGATGTTTTTTGTTGTTGTGGCGGGAAACGGATTGAAAGGAATCTTCGCACATTCGAGACACATGGGAAGGGAAAAAGTTTTAATGAGTTTTTAAATGTAATTGAAAAGTTTTGAATCCACTGAAATGATTAATTAAATTTTTCATTCCCTCTCTGACGGTTTCGGCCGGGAAAGGTATTATAGCGGGGTTGTGACGAGCTTACCGGCAACAACACACATGTTAGGGAGCATCCGGGACCTGTGCAGAACCCTTTTTAGCTGTTGGAACGGTAACGTGTTTTGTTGTTGGCAGAGTTTCGTTATTTTTTTTTTTTCACGCTGTTCTGTTTTGTTAATAAAAACATACGACAATACTAATTACTACCGTCGCCCGAAGAAATTGGAAACAAGGATTTATGCCTAAGAATGTTACAGAGGTGCTTGTTGATAGTGTACTTACAGCTTTCAATAATAAATACTAAGAAGATACTAGCGGGGATAATTACACACAGCACATCTTGTCTACACAAACTGGACAAAAAATATGTATCTAAAAAAGCATATTTTTGATGGATGCCCATTCTTCGTTTGAAAAACTAAATGATACCATAATAAATACAATCATTGATTACGAAAACCCTACATAATAATCTTGACACAAAACCCATCCAGTTGAATTTACCCGCCAACTTAATATGATTCATTTTGTCCTTGCGTGACGACCGAGTATGCCGTCAACTTCGATCTACATGCTATTGGTGTAGCAGAAAATTTCCATAAACTATACTGCGAGGCCGTTCAACAAGTGTAGCTAGCAAACAAACACTGTACCACGGCACGGGACGATACAAATTCATTTTCCCTCTTTTTTTACGACCACAATAAAAGAGGAGCTCATTTGAACCACACGCAGCGAAGGACAATTTGCACTCTCGTAAAAGCCCTATCAACTGTCACGATCACGTTAGCGTGGTGGGTTTTTAGGGACCGAAATGAAATATTGCTTGAAGGAATAAATTGATCATTTGTGTGCCAATGCATCGCGTTGTGGGACAATAATCTATAATTCTTTCAAATCAAACGATCTATTTATGGCTGAGTGCATGAAGAAATTACGCCACATTGTTCCGGTTAGTGTGCTTCCTTTGCGTTCTGCCAGGCACTTGGTAAGCTTCCTGAGTGGTCTATAACTAAATTCTCACCCTCCTTCCCCCTGAGTCCGTGGGTTCGGTAGCGTCAATTCAAGAAAACTGGCGGAAATTATTCCTATATTGAATTACGACGGTGCTTTTATGCAGGACACTGGCAAAGCATACGACTCCTAGCTGGCTCTTCCCTCGGGCTGATGCTTTCCGCACGTGATGATAATAACACACGCGTCATAAAAAAGTACCTTTCCGATGAACGAGCGACGAGAAAGTGAAGTGCGTAGCAGTGTGCAGGAAATTGAAGTGGTTAGTGTACGAGCACAATGCATACATTCATTTGACATTGTGCTACTAGTGGATGAAGTGGAAAAGTATTATCCTTTCCTTCCTTGGCCTCGACTGCATGCACTTACGCACACACAATCGCACTCACTTAGTGACGTCGTCTGCAGGAAGCAACACTGACACGCGAATAGGAGCGCCCAAGTGTTTACATTCGGTAAGCGCGATATCTTTGCCGGTGCTAGAGCACTTTGTACTTGAAATGATCGTGAACAGTGAACTGGGTGAATGGGTTGATGCCAGCATTCGGTGTGACATTAGACAACGGACCATTCATTCGGCGTTGTAGCGTAGACATTATCCGTAACGGGTGGCATGCTTGAAAGCAAAGATGTCTTACTCATTTACCTCAACTTAGGACAATTCCATATTTGAACAAAAACGGATGCTGATTTTGCTGTCATTTCCATTGATGATCGATGTATTATATCATAACCAATTAAACGTATGTGTAAGCATACATAATATAGTTTTCAAAGTTTGAAATGTGTTTTGAATTAAAAAAATGTAGCTCTCTTGATAAAAGATATTTTCTTAAGTTCTGAGGCATAGATGAAATCACGTTCGGTGCAATTTAACAGTATGATTATTTTAAAGCAGACAGGTCACACAACTACATTCCTGTTCCTGTTCTAGTCTATACCAATCACCAACCTGTTTGCGATCATTACGACGTGAACAAGTTGAAAAGGAGTGTCCCTTAAATTAGTCGGGCGGAGAATATTCAAATTAAGCAAATTTTGTTTATTTAAATGAAGCTCCACAGGTAAGGGTTAGGTCTTTTACACACCCGGAGCTTATGGTTCCCTTTTTCCATGAAGACGGTTCCGTTTCTTTGCGAAGGAAACGGTCCCTGTAGGTATTTTTTTATGGTGCAACCAAAGTACCGAACTAGGATCATGGCTGCAAGGCAATCCGACCGTAGCAACATGCGATATCGACGGCCAAAAACAACAAAGAAAAGGCGAATAGCAAATTTGTGCATAAATTTCACCAATCACTACGCGACACCCTTTTCCCGCGTGGAAACACAAGGTACCAAGAAAATCTGATAAATAAATTCAGCACCGGAACGTCCTCCGTTTGCTGCGATCGAGAAGCAACGAAAAGGAAATTAAGGTACAATCATCAATATTGTCAATGCAGGTAGCTAAAGGTTTGTTTTACTTTTCCTTGCTTGGGGAACATTTTTTGACTGGCTCGATTGTAAGATCGTTAGGGGAATGATTCGTAACGCCCAGGAAGGACTCAGTTTTTACGAGCGGCAATCAAACCATCTAGCATACCGGTGTTTCCGTTAATCTGATACGCCACCGATTTGCCCGAAGCAATTGTACGAACGATCAATTAGCATTCGATACTTTAGTGTGCACAAATAAAATGTAATAAAACATCGTAGAGTGGTAGATGCACAAGATTGAATCACGAAGGAGGTTGATTGTTTTGACATTTTAAACAGTGAAGTTTTAGCGGGTAGTTGGGGGAGAGTGACGTTGGCTGGTTATTTTGACAATTTTTTTTCATTTTTCATGAGTCATGAAAAAGCAAAAGTTTTGGAAATACAGTACAGTAAATTAAACTACTTAAACTGCGTAGATAATCTAGTTAAGTTCTAGTTTATTTTATTATAACAATGTGTCATACAAATGTTTTAGCACAAGGTAAATGTATTTAATCTTTCTTTCTTTATTTGAGCATGCTTTCCTTGTTGCTTCTATCAAACATTCCTCGGCCGGATTATATTTTCAGATTTTCATTTTCAGAGTTCAAGTGCAAACAGTAATGAAACACAAAATCATATTTATTTATTATTGATTGATTATTGATTTATTTATGTTTCCATCAGTACGGCCAACACACAAAATATATTGTTTCATTTTTTTTAATTGATCAATGCTAGTTTTATTAAATTGTTAATGAATGCCCTTGTAATGCAAAAAATATTACTGAAAATATGAAAACAATAATGTTATATAAAATGGCATTACAAAAGCTGCAAATTTTCCGATCGATGCCGATGTTAAAATGGATTTGCTAAAATCCATCCAATGAAGCAAATGAAAGCAACGCGAATCGTCAATACGAGGCAAATGAGGCTGAAATGACGCTTTAAAACATTTTCTAGCATAGCCTTACACCACGCTTAGTACGTGATACGATCCCAACCAAAGCACATACGACACACATCTGTTGATATGAGATGGTGGTAAATAGTGGAAATAGCGCTCTTTAGCAGAACCGGCACACTGTCATGACAAAAAACCCTTCCGAGGACAGTAATGGAAGTCTTAGATTGCAGTGGTCTATGCTGGTGAAAACATCGAGAGCATTACACGACACGATAAATGCGGATTATATTTCTTCATTATAATGTTAGTGGGTGTGCGGCAAGACTAGCGGGGCATACAATCGAGAGCCGAGCAAATTTTGAAAGGTGCACAAGCAACGACGAAGAAAATCACTTCTTTCAGTGAGCGAAAAGATGACGACGACAGTGCGAGATTCTAACCGATATGTCTCTAATGAAAAACACACTACCTCTTGCGAAGGCTTCCACCTTCTGCCTCTCGTAAGAAGAGCAAGAAACAGCAGAAATGGGGGAAAACGGTTTCGTGAAGGAGCAACTTCTACGGGACCATCATCATCCTGTTGCTGAGTTCGTTGTTGTATTTGTGTAAACCCGTCAGCCGGCTATCGACCGGTTGAAGTAAGAAACTAGCACGGAAAACATACCACACGAGACAAAGGATAAAATTATTGATATTTTACGATGAAAATTATCTCATGCGAAAGATAACAAGGCGTCTACTAGACGGCTCCAAACGACGCAAGATTAAAGGGACGCCGGTCTTTATGGCGGGTGGTGCTGGTTGGAAGAGAATTGTTTATTTTCTTGGTTGTATAGAAAATATGATACCACCTTGAGCCAAACGGGTACCGATTAGCAGCTCAACGTGCCGGCTCGAAACCGTGTAATATGATTTGGTTTCAGTTAAAAGAATGCTGACAAGGAAACCCCTGTAAATCGGTATTAAAAGGTGTGCAGTAATATCGATACAACTTGAAAACAATATGGATTAGAGTTTTTTTTTTCGTAAAATTTGTTTGATCGCTGTACAAGATCAGACATCATCTTTATGAAAATAATAATCTCGAGCTATTTTACTACAAATCATACATTTTATTGTGTAATATTGCTCTTTCAAGAGACTAAGTTGATCATATGCTCTGTTTTTGTAAAATTCAAATTTAATTGAACATAAACAGTATAAGTAATTTTACTTTTATTTAAAAAAAAAAAAGATAATGATAAAGCAATTCAACCAAATCAACATTCTGATTCGAACCCTTGAAATTGAAAATCTTCAATGGAAAAAGGAATGAACGAATTGCTTGAAGGTATTTTTATCTTTCTCTTATGGTTAAAATGGTGTGAAAAATGTTGC
>KB699138.1:0-27248 GCA_000349165.1 Anopheles christyi | reverse complement strand
CAAACAATTTGCTGAGGTGGTGTGCTCAAAATTCACTTAGTAGTCACAAAACGATCGCATTTTTTGGCATAAAAATTACACACAACCGCTGTCGAAGCGGAAAGACAACACAAGACACGAATGGGTGGTTGGCCTTTTTCGGTGGTCCGAATTCCACCAATGTCGATATTATCTTAAAATCAATCGATTTAAAGCGAGAGAGAGAGAGAGAGAACAACAGAAATCCGAGCGGGTGGGTACAGAAGAACAACTAAATTGAAAGTTGGACAGATAAAAAAAAGGAAAGAATTGGCCAAACATCTCACTTTGTATAGGAGGGACGATTAAAATGTTTACGTGTGCTGCTTTGTATCTGTTGTTACTTTTGGGAGGAGGTTTGGAATTTTTGGACCACCTTCTTGCTTTACCTTTGCACCGCTAACTTCCCTACCTTATTGCCCAATTCGTCCCTTAATCGAGTGGCCTAGAGGGTGAGGGGAAAACGTCGCTGTCAGCGGTCACTATCCGCCAGGGTGATCGCATGTTTCACATTTCGGACCACATTTGATGCTGCTGACCCTGATGGCGTTTACGAGCCGAGCGAAAAATATATCAGGGATTGGCATTCGCCGGGTTGGGAGGAAAGAAAAAAAAACATCCTAATCACGTGCAAAAAAAAACTCTATGCTCTTAATCGGCCTATAACTTATTAGACAGTAAAGCAGGGAAATGTATGGCCACACCCTTCAGGAGTTCCACCAGTCGAGGCACGTGAATATCATTGAGATTGTATCGTATCGTTGTTTTCAACTAATGATATGCGTTACTAGCCATTCAAAGGAAGAGACAAACAAAAAGCAGCAAGAAAAAGGCTCATAATTATACATCAAGTTGTTTTTTTTTGTATAATGGAGGATTTTTTAATACAACTGTACTATAAAATTAAGCTTAAGCCTAAAAAAAACTACAATCCACTGCTACTTATCGCTGTCACAACAAATTTCATAACAGAAGGTTTCAAATGTTGTTTTTTTTAATGCAAGCAAATGCGATTATAACCATATCTGACATGAAGAGTTGATCCTGTCATACGTGGTTCGTGAAGTCCGCTGGTAGCTGAGGTATTTGTGCTCGAAATAATAGCATCATCACGAGTTTTATGGGATAGTTAAAGAAATTCTACCAGAAATAAGACAGCTATTATATATGTTCCACAATAACAACTGAAATCCATTTTCGTACACAGTCACAGTTACATGCTCCAATAATCGTAAACATTTAATCGTTTGAGTTAATTTAACTACAAACATTTCGCGATCCAAACTGAACGATAGGCAATTTAATTAAAGACTCGTTTGCGTGCACTCCTCCCGCTCTAATAACCGCATGCTGCTGCTGCTGCTGCTTCTGCTGTTGTCGCTGTAGCACTTGCTAACTAAAGTTGCACTAAAGATGCACTTGCTAACCAGACCAAGAAAAACTGTCGCACAATCTTAATCTGCCTGACAACTGGGTACAACCGCACTAATGCCGGCGGGATATTTATGTGCATATATGTGTGCCTCTTCGTTGCAGGAGACACCAATTGAACGGTTCAATAAAATCGATCGAACTTTACTGCACCAGTGTCTGTGTCCCCCCCGTAAAGTTACATCTTCATTAGTGCCAGATGCCGTCACAAGAGGTCGGGAGGTGTTCCCACCGTCACCGGGCAACGCGTTGCTATACTTCTTTCTAATCCCATCTGCGGCCGGTAGTAGGCCTTGGAAGAAGTTTCCATTAGTTGGTCCGCTGCCTTTTACGTTTCTCCCTTGCCACTCTCTGACACCGTGTGCTTTTTAATTACAGTTTCCCGCAGTTTCGCAATCGAAGTCAATCGATTGAAGTTTTCGCAAATAAAGAGAACCGGAGTAACCGGAGCCGTAAAGAGTGTTTTCGCTGTGCAGAATTGAACCGGCCCGTGGAAGTATTTAGCAGGAAAAAGGCAAACTTCGACGTGAACAACATCGAAACCCGTAAGCAGCGACACAACGACACCGTGAGGATTTACGCCCTCCCTACGTACGCGGGTGTACTACGTGCGTTGTCGCGCCAGTTTTGCTGTTGAACTCCACCGATCGAAGGAAATGCGTCCGGCCGGAAGATAATCATCGACACACACGGCGGCTCGCTCATTCCCGGAGGTTAACCTGCATCCCGGGGCTGGACGACTCCGGCCAAGGGCAAAATGGTAGGTGAACGGAACGGGTGGGGTACCATACTCGTAGAGAATAATTTATTGCAGTGCGCCGTTTCAGGACATGACATGTCTCCCTCGTGAGTGTCGTGCTTGTCCGTCGGAAAGGAAGGAACGTAATTGCGACCGAGCGACCAAAGGGAGAGATCGATTCGAGATCGATCGCGCAGCGTTTGCAGGGGTGCAGTGAGGGTTTCTTGTGCTCCTTCTTGTACTGCTGCACACCAATTTAGCAGTAGCACTACAACGCTACCATCTAATGGTGGCCAGAATCATGCCAGTGGCAAGCAAACGGGGATAACCAGCTCCCGTGTTGCACCACGCAGGGATAACTTCTGAGAGCGCAAGAGAGCGGAAGCCCTTCCGAGACGGTACAACGTCTAGCACTTAGCGTGGATGTAATTAATATGTTAATTGAATTGTTAGGCGGCAAAGATAAATCGACGGGCTGGGAGATACATTAAGGTATTTGCGCCAGCACGGTGTTGTGGGTTGAACGAATAGGATAAGTCGCCCTACGCACCCGGTGCAGGGGTTTACCGTGAAGCCTTGACTCTTTTGAAGCGGAGCACTAGTTTGAACTGGAGGAGTATTAATGTTCGTATGTGCGTGCTCTATTACTTGTTACTTCAAAAAATACATTACAACAGCTCATACGCAATGCGTACTTCTGGTGAGTAATGCGCATGTGTCATCAAAACTCATAGGTAATCCCTCATGCTTTCAAATGATGCGATTAGATCGCATTCAAACTCCTTATATTCCCCCACGTTGCCGTCCACCACCACCAGCTTAGTTGCATCCTGCCAAGTATGACGTTTTGATGAATGATCCTTATCTAAGCTTCGTAACTAACAACACGTTTTCCATCGTTTTCATAAGGTCCAATTTCAATTACCGAGCTATTTGGAATGTTTCTGTCCACCTATTGCAGTGGGAGCATTATTTTTAAAGCCCCTGTGTGCCTCCCAGACAAGGATGAATTCGAAACGATTTGTCATGAGGCTAGAAACAGCTTTCGGGATAGTGAATGGACAAGCTGCACATTAGCGATGGACATCAATATTCATCTGCGGAAGTGGTTTCGGTTACTGTCCAGACATTCTGACGATGACTGATGCTAATCTCTCTTCAAACGATCCCCCTTCTGCAGCACGGAGAGGAATCCGCTTCATGACGATTCACATTAAACGCCAGTTAAAGCTATCTGCTAGCTTCATCAGTAATAGAGGAAGCCCTCAGAAGACTAACGGCAACTCTGCAGTTGCACCTTCGTTGACTTCAATGTTTCAATAAGAGTCTTGGTTCTTTATGCTTGCAGATTAATGGTCCCTACATCGAGACACTCAACGGAAAGGGCTTCGGGATAAAATCGACATACGTTTATTTATTCATTCAAAAGTGACGAGTAAGATTGATTTGCCTGATACATATCGTTAGGTGGCTGGTGTGTACATCAGCGCACTTTTGATGATGTTTGAATTAAACAGTCATCGTCCATAACAAGGTATCAGTTATTAGGAAGGGCTTAAAGATTCAATCATTCCGATCATATGAATTTAGATAAGTTCAATCTAAACTGCAGCGATATGCTTGGTTAAATGTTTTGATATCTTTATGTTGGATTATTGGTTGACATTTTGAGCCAACTGACGGTGTTGTATAAAAACTATAAAGGTGCCATTGGCGAGCAACTCAGGTCCGTTTCATCCGCTGCTTAAACATTGTATTATCCGACTAAGATCCAATGCACTGATAGGAAATTGCATTTTAATTAATTTCTTCGCAATCCTGTTCTCCCTTCTATCATACGAAACCTTGCACAGGCAAGTGGGATCTCATTTGCCACTCGAGCCTCGATTATGATTCGATCAATCATCTTGCCAATCTTGGTGGTCTGTTTTTAATAGCTCCAGCTAGATAAAGATAACTGCAACTCGCAATAGATGTAGAGTGCACAAACTGGTTCCGTACAAAGTTTGTTACGAGTAAGGGAGAAAATTTGTTAAAATATTGTAAATTACCATTGCATTTGTCGGCTGACTGTAGGAAAGCCTCATCAGAAGTGATGGAGCGATGCTTTTAGAGGTGATTTATTCTGGCATTTCAAGCAATGTCTTATAAACTTTGAGCTTTTTAAAACTGCTGTCTCATTCTCTATGTTTGCTTTTTACTTCAGGCGACACTTCACTAAGATAGTATTTTTATGTAACGAAGAGAACATATTTTATGCCCTCCAGTGAGTGAGCACTCCAAAGCACCAAAGAAAGGATGTGATGACATCCAGCCCTTTGACTCTTGATCTGTGGTGGCTCGGATATTATTCGATGGTTTATACTATGCAGGAGAAAAAACCCCCCAAACATTACCACTTACCCACCAGCACATGGAACGGTTAACGAGAGTTTAATGAAATTTGCACTTGTGCCACGAGATATATTCTTTTTTTGTTCTCCACTGTTTCGTTTTGTCCCCGTGGGCATCAACCAGCCAATGTATCACGGAGGTTAAAATGTTTAACTTTAATTGCGGAATCGTGAAATAATGTCTTTTATCGTGCGTTGGTAGGCAATCTGTGTAGGTCCACCAGTTTGTAAGTATCATCAGCGTGGTGTAGGTGACCCTCCGTGACTCCGTGGCTTACAGTGACTAAGAGTCGAACAAGACTAAGAGTGGGTTTTTAGCAACGATATTGATCGCGCTGGCCAAATATCAAGAGTGAGTTTACGGGGAAAAAGTTTTTGGGTGAAAAATGACCAAATTTCATTTATGGTGATGGGATCATTTTCTTTATGTTTCCTTCGCAAAATAAAACTGAAGGTTTAATCACTTTCGTGAACTATGATATCGCAGCTTGTTCCTAGACAACTGGTTCGCAGTTTCAAAAGCACGATAATGTCAGCTGTCAAGTTTGAAGCTTGATTATAAACCGGCAAAGCCTAGATGCGCTGCCAACAAGAACACATTTTCCAAACATGGTGCGCGCATGCGTCTCAACCTTTTCTGCAGCGACTCAACACCGTGTAACCTTAAAAAAGCCAGAACCCGTGCCTCAATATCATCTAGCGCCAGACATTACGCTACATCTTGGGCATTTTTGTGACGACGGCTCGATCGCTACTGCTGACGTCAATCGGTCAACAGTTTTTAACGGATAATCGTACCCGAAAAAGGGAGTTACGGCCATTGGCGATGTGCAAAAATGAAAATAATATCGAAAATACACGAACGGATCTCATGTCGGGACGCCCCCTGCGGGTGCTCCAAAAAGCCGATACCAATGATTGACCTCAACCGCTCGGCCGGTTCGGGGAAGGCTTCGGGGGTGGAAAAATAATTAAAACAAATCAACACTACCCAACAATCACCCCAACCTGACTACAACCTGACGACAGCGGATTTGAGAAGATTAAAGCGCGTTTTTGGTGTTGCCTGTTGCTACTACCACAGTCTTTGTTGGTGGGCCTAAGCCGAAATGGTCGCAAAAATGGTGCGGCCTGTTTGGATAACCATTTATTGGGTGCCGGATAAACAAGATCAAATCACATACATCCCCCTGCCGCGTGTTGGCCTTTTTTTTAATCCCTGTCTAGCCCCTGTCCGCACGGTTCTTCGGAGGCTTTCTTTCCCGCCGCTTGCGAAAAGGGAGGTCTCCAGTATGGTGTGCGCTTTGAGGCACCGTTGTTGATTTCATTTATTAGACCACAAGTCGAGTTTGCGGGCGTGCAGGGAGGTCGTCGTGCCATACGCAGGATTTGACCGCCCAGTGCGAACAAGAGAAGCCAACCAAATAATACACGCTCGCGTAGTGTGCTACGGGGATTGGAGTTGCGGTTGACGAGAGAAAAAGCGAGGTCTCGATAGAGCATATCTAATTATTACATTTTCGGCGAAACCATCAATCATGCCTGGTTTTTGTCTTATTTGGCTAGCAGGGAGTTCTTTTGCGAAAACACCACGGAAGACGGGAATGGGGAGAAGGATCCATATATCATATATGTGTGCTTTTGCGTATTTCAGTGCCTTTGTATATCTGCGTACGAATTTGGTTTATTGTGCCGTGGACTGACCGTTGAAAGGAAAGATCAGCTTCCCGTGGATTGGGTGAAGTTGGAGAACGGGAATAGTTGTCGGGCATTGTCGACATTGACCACAATGTTTTGATCGTTGAATGCCCTTGAAAAGACAGCCATAATTCAATTATTAGACGGGAAAATTATTACTTTATTAAGTGAAACTGAGGGGAGAAAGGTCAGATCAGACGGAGCGTAAAAAAAAGAATCATTCAAGTTCGCTATTATGTTAAAGAATTCGTTTTTAAAGTGAGCAAATATTGGAACTTTGTAAAGTAATGATTATTTATGTACCTCATCGTGTCTTAAATTCCTAAATGGTTTATGACGTTGAGCGCTTTTTGCGCAAACCCCTTCATGGATAGTCGACGGCAGTAGCAGCAGCAACAGCAGCAGCAACCAGGAGGGATGTAATTTGGCGACCATAATTCAGGCCCCAGTCGACGTTGCCGTTTTTCCCTCTGAAACACTTCTTTAGAGCGATTTAAAAGCAGTTCATCGTAAAATAATTTTGCAATAAACCGTAATCAACCCGATTGGAAGCTCGGCACACACCGGGCCTTATTATGGTGTTGCTCTACTTTTACACTCTTTGGAAGAAAATGTGCACTTTTTGTCTGCTCCCTCGAATCTACGCCCTTTAACGATGGAAGTATTGTGCAGTCCCGGGAGAATTACGCACCGATGCTCACGTTGTGTCAGGTTGGTCAGCGCGGTTGTCGGCCACGAGCGCTCAACATAAAACAAAGCGCTCATTCGTTACGCCTTCTGTGTCCCGGGCACACAATCTAGGGTTTTGTTTTTTGTCCTTCGAAGGATTCTCATGGCCGTGCAATGAAATTATCGCGCACACTAGCCACCTTACTCCCTTCTTATCCCCTTTTTATGACCTTTAGCATGAGTTAGTGGTGTTGTGAAATGCTACACGGTTCGGTGGTCAGATTACGATGTTTTGTGTGGCAGAATAGTGTAGTATTATGTATTTTACAGGATATTGTGGAAATCGTGTTCTTTCATTTCCCGATCAGTAGCATCAATTACGGCAGAGGGGTACGGTCACTATTGTGTATATTATAAGTAGAATTTCATGAACACGTTGTCGAATTGCAGTACGAAACAGAATTTACAGAACGTATTTTAAGATTTAGATTCATATTTTTTTAGGCATTCGTGAAGAGTAATACAATATCATAAGGAAAAAAACCAAACGATTATTGCTTGAACGCCTTCACTGACCTCTTCCTGTAGTCCCGAAAAACATTAAACATCTCGACAATAAAGTACACGATACATTCGATGCTAAATACAACGCCACCATGATATCGGCCGCACCAAAAAGGTCAGTTTTACATTACGATTCGCAAGGTAAATGGGGAAAAGTTCGTCCACATCCACGTCCATCTCATCGCAAACTCTTCCACACCCCATATCACACTGCCCACACAAACACACATGGTCACAGGTAGTTGTCTTCACACGGAGCCGGGAACAAGACGAACGGTGTACTAAAACAAGATCAGCATAAGACGATCATTATAAACCGTGCAGTTTATAGAATCATAAAATTTCATTGTAATCGTAACTCAGGCCACCTAAAACGACTACGACTGCGCCTGACTGTTGGATGGTTTTGGATTTTGCTTCAAATGTGAAGATTCTGGTAGACGATGAAGATTTGAACGGCTTTGGGTGGGAACAATGCTGCGGAAGAGCTTATATTGCTCCATATTTTCGTCAGTCGAGAGCTCAGCATAGCACTCGAAGAAGATTCAGCTGTTACTCACCTTCGATCATCTTGAAAGGCTTATCACGGGTACGCAAGACGGAAACTTGACTGCGATCAAGAAATTGCAAATTCCGGCAAACTAAATCCGACCCTAAGTAGTGGCTAATAAAACTCATTAAAGCATAATGAGAATTAGCTCGTACCGCTGCGAGTTTTTACTCGGCAGGTGGTGTTGTCGGTGTCATTGTTCCGAAACACAAATGGGTTGCCTGAAGCGATGCTCAAGTTCAGGTGTTGGACGTGACCTTTTTTTCTCTTTTTGCTCTCTCCTCCTCCTGCTGTGCAGGTTTCTTTTGTGCTCCGCGTAGAGCTCCATATATCACATCATGCGGTCGATCCTACCCGAAGAGTTGGGAGAAACTGTACACCAATTCTACTTTACTGTGAAGATATTATCCATCCAATCTCTACGCAATGGCTAAACGAGAAAACTGGAGAAGCTGACCGAAAATGAACCTTTTTCTCATTACTTATGCTGCACTGGAAGGGACGAAACCGGTGGCAACTACCCCTTTGATGATGATTCACGGCGTGCGGTTTTGATAAATCGTTGTGTGTGTGTGTTCTCCCCCTTGGCACTGGAAGATGCCGCTGATCCTTCGCAACGATTATCGATCGAGCCGTAATGAATGAACTAATCATCGTTAACGAAACAAAGTGGTACTAATTTCCTTCATCCGTCGAAAAATCCCCACACAAACACACAATGGGATTGGCACACGCACCAGCTGACGACCGAAGGTGGCCCCACCAGACCGAAGTGGACTTTTTGCTTTTATTTTGGTTTGCTTGCCAGTTTATTATTGCTGCTTTTGCGAGCTTTAGTTGTAGGGAAAAAACTTTAGCCGGAAGATGAGAACGCAGATGAGGTTTACTGTCGAGGGTTGAGCAAAGGTGTGGAACCAAAGAGATCAACTGAATCAGATTAAACCGATTCACGGTTGCGCTTGTTGAGTTTTAGGAAATTCAAACCATTCATCGTTTTCAGTTGATTTCGACGATTAATTGTAATCGTAAAAGGTCGGCTTACGATGACGATGGTTGCATGGTACTTGATCTTCGCATTAGATTAAATTTGACCATGCCACCAACAATGTATGCTTGTATCTTTCCTGATGCAAAAAAATGTTTAAAAAATGCCCAAAGATCGAACGATCTCCACATCGATAATTAAATGTTATTACGTCCAATCTCCTACGTGTGTAGTACAATCAATTTATTAGCTACCCACCCGTGTAGCGTGAACGTCCCAGGCAACCAACCCGCGCGTGGGATTTCCATACGACCATACGAGCCTGGGAGCGCTTCCGACACCCTAAAAAGGACAAGCACAAATATCACAACAACCCTCCAGCGAAAACCCATTAACGTCGGAGTAATGGGATCACGATAACATCCTTTGCGCGGTAAGTCACACTGCAACACACTGACCGTAACGGCCGTAACTGGAGGAAAACATGTTAACCGCCATCACCCGAAAGCGTAAAAATAAACTCCCAAGGCAAACATAAGGGCAAAAGGAGCAACAACTACACACAAAAAACGTACAGAAAGAATGTCACACTGCAGCTGTGCGATCGGGGTGGGGATGCGAGATTCTGCTCGAACCGTAATTGAAGTGATTGATATAATGATGTAAATTTGAGCCAAAATAAACTACACATCGTTGGCGGCGCGAACTTTGCCGTCCAACGCGCGCCGGCAATGATTGTACGGTGCACAACTTTATGATGTTTCTTCCAACTTCCAACAACAACTTCCGGTGGACTACCTTTTATTTTTGAAGGAGTGAAGAAAGCAAAAAAAGGCCTCGTGGGATTCGTTCCCGTTCTTCCTTTTTTAGGACGGCTTGTGCAGCACGCAGGCAGCTAAAGGCGCCAGCGAGAAGCATTATTTTAACACAACCAGCGGCAAGTCAGGGAGGGATTGAGAGTGCGACAAGTTGTCTTGCGTCTTGCGAAATTCAATAATCCGATCGAAGCTGGATGAACGATGCTTGATAGGGAATTTCATAACATGCTACCGAAAATGGCTACTGTAAAAAAAATGGAAGGATTGGCAATTCCTCTTCTGCGGATATCAAGTACGGCAAGAAAGATATCAGAAGCTGTATCCCTACCATGGCTTTGACTTTTTGACCTTGTTTGGTTGAGTCATCTTGAGCGGGAAAATAGCTCTACCCAACCCTGAACGAACCGACGCTTCTAGACTCAGAACACATTCACTTCCGGCTGATCAATCTGAAGGCTCTTTAACCATAAAGCCTCCCAAAGCGCTTCGAATGTTGTTGGCCGGCGTCGTGTTTTCTGGATCGTTCCGGTCCGGCCACTCGCAGGAGGACAGCCGGTTAAGGGATTTTAAGTTTTTCGCCATTCGACGGCACTGCCGATTGCTATCGAGCAGTTGATTTCCTCGCATTAATTGAATCGACGCAAGTTGACAGTGTCACGGTTTTGAAAAGGAAGGAAGGTGCCTGCTAGGTTCATATTGGTTTATGTCGTTTTTATTTTGTATTGGATGAAGCGGATGCAAACCAGCCGCAAAACGCGAGGCTGTTGATTGATCTAGAATACATGACTGCGTAAATTAATTTGATAATTTCAATGGAGAAGCATGAGTAATGGGGGAAGCAAGTGATTTTTGCTACATAATCACGGTTAAAACAACATTCATTTATCGCAACAATAATAAACGCATCCCAATCGGAAGGACGCCATCCTTTGCCATCAAAGCATTCGATCAGAAAGATACAGAGAGAGAGAGGGAGATCGTCCTGAAGGTGACGAATCTTTGTGCCATGGTGAAAAATTACACTGCCTACGGCTGATGCCAGTTATTGCTTCTGGGATAGTGTTCCGCCAGGTAAAACTATAGCAACTTAAAAGGAGTATAAAAAGTTTGTATCTTGTTTCGTCACAAATTCATCGCCACGGGTGATGCAAATTTATTGTGTGCCCCAGATACATAACCAATGAAAAATGGCGTCAAATTAACACGAACACATTTTACCATATGGAACGGATTCGGCGATGCAAATCAATCGAAAACGTTGAATGAAGTGATTTTGTATTGGTCAGATTTTTGCAAACTAGAATTAACGACTTTGAGCGAAGATTGTTTGGACATCATTCAAAGAAAAAATGAGGTCTGTCATGGCAGGTTTTTTTTCTTCTACACTACACCATGCCAGTTCGATTTCCTTAGATTGGTTACATCGTCTATTAGCCCTCACTAATATATAGCTTCAAGAAGAAGACTGCACTTCGAACGAGTACAAGCTCCGGTTATGTTTTCCCCTCAAAGCAGTCGTATCTAATCCGCATCCGAAAAAAACACAGCATCAAAACCCAATCATTTTCTATCCTTTCTCTAACTAATCCTCTCATACACGGGGAGCATCCCCAAGAAAATTGGCCGTCTCATAATCATCGCATCGTTACATCCCCCTTCATTGGTTCCATGCAATTTGCTCAGGGTTTTTGTTTACCGTTCGTAGCTTCGTTCGATCAAGCAACGTAAAAAAATTCAATCGATCGGGTTTTCGTCACAAAGAAGGTTGTCGGTGAACCTACCTCTTTAACGGTCAACCAGAATCCAAATGCGGCGCATCCGTTCCCATGGTCAGTGGCTGCTGCTGAACTAAAGCTGCCGTGAAATGCGAACCGAAACGGTATCTGAAGACACACGAGCCTATGTTTGATACACCATTCCCAGAGTACGTTGAACGCATCTCGTGATCTTCTGCAAAGGGTTGTAACCTTCACCGGAGGTTGATTAAGTTGAGGCTGATAATGAAGCCATCGAGGGCAGCCACCGGCGCTTTTCTTCGACGGCCAAAATTGAAATGAAAATTATTTCTCCCACCTATCGCACCGTCATTCTGGTCACACATGCTACACCCGCCCCCCTTAAAGCTGTGTGTTGAAGTGTATGGGCTGCAGAAGGGAAGAAATAAATGCGGCTTAAATCGAGCTACTCCACTGCTTTAGTCGGAGGTTTTTAATAAAGGGGTTTTGGCGAAGGCGCCATGGTCAGGTTCAGACGATTGAACCAATGGTACCGAATTCACGTTCACAGCCACAGTACGTTCTCCCGGTGTGGACAGCGAGATAATTGGATTCAATTTATAATTATCACTTACACCTTCTCTAAGCCCTCGTGTTTCATGCTATGCAAATATTCACCACACTTTAGATTGCCATTTATTTAATAAAGCTAACAAACAGTGTTGTTGATGATTTCAATGGGTGTGTCAATTTTAATTTGTCTTTTCTTGTGATCAAAAACAGCCATTCAGCTATCAACAGCCTTTTGCTTACGGTATGCTTCTGTCCAAATTCAATGTCAATGGCTCATCTCTCTGCCGTCTTGTGCTAAGCAGATCAAATATGGTACGAACAGAGGTCTGAGCCGCCCAGCATCTCTAACGAACGCCCTGCGTTCGGATGAATTGGATCAGCATCTGCTCGGCTATCGACATCGTTCGAGGCACGAGTCTTCGGGACGGTAACTCATCGACTTTTCGCACCGTATAGTGCCCCAAACGCATTCGCAACGGTGTTCATGCGCTGCTGCTCCACCTCGAAAGTGAAGAAGCGAAAAAGAGACCAAAACAACCGTCGAAGATCTCTGCTCGACTCGTGGATTCGTGCACGACCACAAACTCCAGCCCGCAGTGGGTCTTGCGTTGCGCCCAAGCCAAAACTTGCCTCGCTCGATTGGCTGCGTACGCAGCTGAGTTCCACTCGGTGTCACAGTTCAGTTTCAGCTCGATCCGGCGTGCGTTCGTTTCGTTTCGCGTCCTGACCGCGCTAGTTGTGCCCGCGAACACTGTCCGAACACAGGCCGTACTACCGACGGTCCGAACCCGCCCTTCCCGTGTTCCAATTCTCTGTGTGTGATTTATTTTTGTACAATGTTAATGTTTTTTTTCGATTTTTGGAAGATTTTAAATTTTTATTAGTGTTTCGTGAACTTGCGGCATATTTAGATGTGATAAATCATAGTTTTTAGGTTAACAGAAGGAAACAAGAATAATTTGTTCTCTGAATTTTAATTTTAAGAAGTTCGTCGCTTGTTGGCGCTAGAAGCCACAGTCCAAGTCTTTTGTTTAAACTAGCTTAATGCGGTGATTTTTGTATTAAAATTTTCCTTCTGTGCTATTTTCAATTAGAAAACTAGTGTTCTAACAGATGTTGCGCAAGTAAGCTAAATTTTAGACTAACTTATTTACAAAAAAAAATTTTTTCATCCCACAAAGTACACCAACAAAACAAACCCATTTTGATTACAAAGTGCAAACGTTTCGATTACCCTTATCCACCATGGAAGGGTCTGTTCCAAAATCGCCCAGCCGACCCACTTCGCCCGTGGTCGCCGGTGAAAGCGAAAGTGAGCCGACGGGTGTTAGTGGTTCGCGCTCACCCTCACCCCAGCCGGGCCAGAAGCAACCGAAAAAAGTGTCCTTTTCTGACGAACTACCACAATCGACCGCTGCAGTACAGCCGGAAAAGTGTGCATCCAATGAAAGTGAAAGTGGTCGTCCGCAAGAGGAAAATCCGTTCATATTTGTCCTACGCCAGAACGATAGCTATCTACAGGATATGCACAGTTCTGCCCATTCGCCGTCGGATGGTGGTGTGTTTTCAAGTGCTCGCCGTACCTCACTGCACTCGAACGAAAGTGAAACCGGCTCGTCAACGGGTAGCGGTACAAGTACGGCTACGGCGGCGGATTCCGGCGGTGATAACGGTATGCAACAGACGAAGCAGGACACCGAGCTCGTACCGTTCGATCCGATAGCGGCCGGATTGGTAAATGGTTTGGGAAGCGATGAAGGGTCAGCGCCATCACCGCCGTCAAATGAACCGCGCAAACCATCCGTCAGTGCGATGGAGCTGGAGGTGCGACGGGACAAGCGACGCTGGCTGCTGATTTCCGAGCTCAGTGCGATCCTCGGCGAAGACAAACACTCGATCGACGGTTTCAAGCGCATCTTCAGAGAACAGGTGAGTGAACAAAGAACGGAATGCGGGGTGTGTTGTGTGACGAGAGTTCGCTGATAGGGTTGACCCGTAACGGGACCATTTATGGGGGGTTCGTTGCTTGCCGTAGTCTTCTCTCGTTTACATAATCGAATCCCATCGTCGTCGAACGAAACGGCCTGTTCATGATTACCCGTTTGTCCTGTTCAAGTGTATGTGGTTGTGTGAGCTGATGGTGTGTGTCCGTGTGTGTTTATCAAGCAATGTTGGTGTGATGTTCAAGTGTTTTCATTTTACTTTATCGGTGAAGAAGATGACCCCCTGATGACATGACAAGTTTGCGTGTGATCTTGTGCCGTGCTCGATTCGAACAACAACAACTCAACTCTTGTAACCAACGTGAGAAATAACAACAACAGCAACAGAAAGCGTAAAATGCAAGTGCAAGTGGGTGACGATGCCGTTGAGGATGATGATGATGCATCAGGACAGTAGTGTCTTAGTGTGCCCATTTTACAGTGGAAGCCCTTTTTGTCGTTTTATACTGATGCGAAAAAATTTGCGCGATCGTCTGCTTCGCGATAATCGTGTGGAAGAAAAAACACGTTAAAGTCAACGAAAGTGAGAGTGTGTAAGTTTGACGCATCTTGTGTTCGAAATGAGAACCGATGCGGTAAAACGTGTCAATGAGGGCTGTGTATACAGGAATTATTTTGGTTGAGGTTTTTTTACGCTCTTCAGATTATTTTTTTTTCGTCTAAAAATTGATCAATTTTATTTTCATGTTAAAATATATGAAATTTTTATCAACACATATTTTCCTCAATCAGGTTGATTTAATCAAAGTGAATACATATATTCTAATAAGGCACACTCAAACAGCTGATCGTGTTAACTTTTGTGTAATTTAACCAGTGTAAACGATGAGTGCTGAACAATTTGCGTAAAATTAGTTAGCTTTCATTGCTGACCTTCGCCCGTGCAACGTACTGTTGCCTTCAACCGTTCGGATGCATTCCTTCATGCAACAATACAGTGCCTCATTATTGCACATGAGTGAAAAATAGAGGCAAGAAGCCGCTTGCACTACCACCACACAGTTTCACGAGTTGCAGGAAAGTTCACCATATGCATTGTTTACTGGTTTGCTCAACCCGTACGATTGTGTTAGACCTTTACTGCTCGGTGGAATAAATAAGATGTAAATCTAAAGATGCGATGAAATGAAAAGTGCATGATGCCTGAGTGTGTGTGTGTGTATGTGGTTTATTGAGCTTTATTTTATTACAACTCACACGCCTTTTCGATGACGCTAGTGCCGTTTGCAATCTTAATGAGCAATTCTCGTGATTTGTATTGCATGCTACAAGTGGTAGTCAGCAAAAGTGAAAACTTTATTGCACTTACGAAGGGTTTTACTGCATTCATTACACACGAGGTCGTATTTATGATTTGCAAAAGCATTTCAAGTGTAGTTTCCGTTTCAAATGATACAATCAATTGAATTTATTATGTCAGTGAGGCAGGTTAATTAAACATAATACCAACCCCAAATCAGGGACATCAATCCAAACCAAAAAAAAAACAAAACGGCAATCAATTTACACCACCTATTTGGCTGATTGATAAATTGTGTCGCTCTGTTCCAAAATGAATTTTCCTTTACGTTCATACACAATTCCTCACACCGATCACAACAAAGTAAAACATTAACAAAACATTCGCATTGCAATGCGGTTGCATTCCACAATGTCCAACACATTACACATGTGTGCACAACGCACGTCCGAGCGGGAAACAAATCATTTCGACGCTGTTGTCAATGTTTTGCTGCCAAGTATGCGTCTGCCTTTCATATTCGTTGGTCCATCTCGCAGTGATAATAGAGAAAAACAAAAACCCACCACTTGCACACACACGGAATAAATGACCACATTAAAGGGCATTCGGGCTGTCGCTGCGCAATGCACCTCAAAACCACACCATGCGCGATGCGCTTTCCTTTCCAGTGCCGATCCAAACACAGGGCCGGTTGAAAAAATTCCGACGGCGCCCGAAGGGGCCTCCGCACGGGTTGCGATGCGTCATTAATCTTTCCTGTTTCGTGGGCTCCAACGAATTCGCTGACAGCCAGCAAACGGGTGAAAACTCCAGCACAAAAAGGAAGCGAACCGCCATGTCGCAAAGGACACAAGTAAAATAAAAGAAGAAGCAGCAGCAGGATTCGGTGACAACCGACTTATGCGGCTTGAAATGTTTTTAAAACAAAAAAGGGGTTTCATCCGTTTCCCGATTCGGAAAGGAAAGAACCAAAAAGAAAAATGACATGGAATTAATGTTGCTGTTGCTATCCCTGCTTTCGGGACGGATAAAAAGCTTGACAAAAATTTTGCCGCCCGATGACAAATTGACGCCTGTAACAAGGTTATCGTTTTGCTTGCTTTTTGCCACCGCTCCACTGCTTCAGGTGCATCATGGGTGCACTCGAATAAGAGGGACCCTCTTTATAAGAAAAGTTTATCATTTTTATTTGTCATTGTCATCGTTCCGTTACGCTTCAATTTCAAGCGAGTTTGGCCAAAATAAAAACCGTTTTGAAACAAAGCTAAGAATTCTGTGATTCTGTTTGATGGTTTCCTTGTTTTTGCCATTCCTCTCTTCCTTTTCATTGCATTTTGATAACGGCGGCTGGAAATGAAGCAATTGCCCAAATTTGGATACCACAAAGGACAAATCAATTTGTCAATCATGCACACACGGGACACGTTGACAGGAGGGCATTGTTTTTCTCGCTTGTTTCTGTCTCGACTGCTTGTTTGCAAGATTGTTATTCAGCACATTGTAGCAAACAGAGCAGTTCCATACTTCGAACGCTGTTGCGCTCAAATATTTTAATAAGCAACTAGAAACTGGGACAATAACCATCGAAGAAGTATACAGCGCCCACCCCTTGGTGGCCCCTGGTCGCTTCTTATCGTAGCGCAACGAAAAGTGATTTATGATCTAGGGAAAATCATTTGCAAAAACCCATTCCTTGGGACAGCACGCGACATGGACAGGAAAGGAGAGCGGAAGCCTATTAGTGTAGGCCCTCTGGGTGCTGCTCGCTGGCTAAACAAACAAATGCTGCCCGGAATAGGTCCAGAGCAATCGCGCTGCTTAAGATTTCCTTTTACGATGATGATCTCCTTCACCTCGTGTCTTTAAGTCCCGGCCGAGGCCCGGTCGGCAATAAATTCATTACGCTTCTTATGCCCACAACAACTTATGCCTGATCTAAACGCGCGATACACCAGGCGAAGGCTGTGCGAAGTTTGCATTACATTCGGTGCCGCGATAGCCCCATATCTCTAACAAGCGATCTAGTTCACGGTCCACCCTCCGCGGTCACTCTAACAAGCGTGCGAGCTCGCGGTTTCATCCCACCGGAGTCTGCTCTGCTGCTGTGGCGTTTCGGTGTTTTGTGGCTGCCTCACATGGAAATCAATAAATCATTCCCGTTGCGAAAAGTCGTCCCTCAACAACCGGGAAGAACACGCGCTCTACTTTAACACCAGTATGTGTACCTTGCCCCCTCCGCTCCTCCTCCTTTCTGCCTTTCAGCGGCAACGGTTTGGTTCCGAAATTGCCTCAATAGGGGGGCCACCTTCTATAATCCAAACAGCGCCTCGCTTCCCTGTCGCGCTTGACGCTGCTGGAACGAGTTGATGAGGAGAAAGGTGCACATGTGGGAGGGAGAACTCATTCTGCCAATGTTTCCAAGTTCATCTCACCCGCTTCTCGACACTCACCCAATCAAAGGGCTGCGAAATTGAATTTACCCCTCGAACGCAACGAGCGTTGAGAGGCGAACGAGAAGGGTACAACCCCGTCCATGGCTCGAGCGTCGTTTTCTCCATATTTATATATATGGTCTAATTGAGCATAAACAACATCATAAATAATAAAACGGTTCAATGGATCGGACCATTAAAATATATTACATTTCAACAAATTAAGAAATGTATCAGAGGATCGTGGCGCAGCGCAAAACCGGGTCGCCCTTCACAATCATGAATGGATGGAGCAGTGGTGCAAGGGACAAATAGCAGGGCTTCTTTTATACTTCCTTCTCCACCTGCTTCTTCCAGTCATTGCTCATCAACACACTCGAATTTTGAATGCATGAAGTACACATTTTGGAGATCGCTTATGCCTCATGTTTCGGGTTCCGGCTCACGTGGCGTTCTTCTGCTATTGGTCTTTTTGCTGCTATGTTCCATGAGCTGTGGTACAAAACTGCCGACACTTGATCATGTTCCCGGTGCTCGTAACCGACAGTGAAATCGAGGGAAGGGTGAACGCCAACGTCAAGATCTGAATGGTTGGTGAACGTATGAATGGGAAGTCATGGGATGACATGGTTAAGGTGCACCATCCACCCGTGTGTACCAAAAGATATTAAATAACGTTTCGTTCCAATTGTACGCAAAAGTGGGAAACGTGGTTTCCCAGTGGAAAGGGGTGAAAAAATGATCCAACTAGTAGAGAGCAGCAAGAGAAAAAAGGGCAAGAAGGAGCACAAGAGATTCTTGCCAAGCTCCTCTTAGCGCATCTCGCGTGGACCCGATGAGTTGTGCGCCGTAAGTTATTACCATGCGATGAAATGTACACGCGTCGCGCACGGAAACGACCGGACGCATTTTTCGTGATGTTTTACAGGAGGTTTACAATAATTCAACCAGCACAACCTGCCGTTGACGGCGCGAGGCAGAGGCGGTTGAGGGCTCTCTCTTTGTAAGGTGTTGTGGTCGGACTCAACCGGAGCAAGGTTTCGATTTCATTGGAAATCAATTTATTGAGCTAAGAAATGTGGGATAGGAAATTAATAAGGGACGATTTTGAACACATTTAAATACCTTCACTAAAATGTGAATAGTATTCAAACATGAAAATGTTGTACAATGTCACCAAAAAAAACTGGAATAAATTTGGAACGTTCATTAATGTTGTGGTACTAAACAAAAATGTGTTTAAGATTATTTACCAGTTGGTGAGGGTTTCTTCCCTGTAACTATCCCATAAGCTCAAAGCTACCATTTACGAGTTCAGGATTACTCTTATCGCCTTCTTCAAACCGAATCAGCCACTCAGTTAATCCAAAACTCTGCGCATTTTAATGAATATGCACTGAATACAGGGGTGGCTTTTGACCCGTTTGGCAAAACAAAAATGCACACCATCATCATTGCCAATTTTTATGAACGATAAAAACCGTCCAAAAACTCGAGATAGAGCACAGAAACCCAAACCGAAGGCGAGCTGAAAAATCGCACGACGGATTTGTGCGGCGGCTGTGGATGATGTGACAATAACGGATGAAACGTTTTACGACAACCACCACCCGATGGTGCTCGACCGGTTTGACCTCTACTCCTCCGTTTGGATGATCATTTGCGGCGCGCGAGGGGGCACTTATGTTCTGGCCTGCAAATATTGAACAGGCCCACAAAAGCACTCGCAGCTCAAACGCTTGAAGAAGCTGAAACGATCGCTTTTGCACTTTTTTATGAAATGCTCAAAGACTTATGAAGATAGCCCTAGACGGTGAGCCGAGCACCGAATCGAAGCGGTGTGGAAGGGGTGGAGAATATATCGTTTTTTAACGGCACAAAATATTCATTTGCTGAAAGTTTATACTTGCGTCTTGTGTTTATGCTCGGAGAAGCGATCAAAATTTATCCGCTCGGGGCCGATGGATCATTATAAATATATTGTGAAAGAATAGCGACCATTTGTTAGCTTTACTGTATTGGTGCGCTGTTAACACCCGGCATCGATGAAAGAAGCTGATGGTGATAATCGTGAAGATTTTAATTTACAGCTCTGGGTGTGACATAAATTTTCCTTTATTTTGCCGATGATCCGCAGCCTTTCTGTCAATAGAGGTATTGTTTTATGAGAAGTCAAATCGAAGCAACATAAACAACGTTCTGTGAATTCTTTAAATCATAAAATCAGGGATTGTGTTTTATTGAGATGCAAGCAAAAGAAAGCACACGTTTCTAGGTAAAACTTATGTTGCATGAACTTCTTCGATCTTCATGCTCGGAAGTTGCATGAACACACACGTGCAGAATGCGAGATTCTTAATGGGAATGAATCAACCAAAACCACGCTCCAAAAGCATAGGTTATTAAATTACACTAAATCAAAAGAACATTATGAAATGAATGAAAGGTTCCTATTTGAATGCATAATTTAAGTAAAACTTTGTTACAACTCGGTTTCTATGCCTTCTAGCCGAAATACAACATGAAAATGATTGTGCTTGTTTTCATCTTGCATGTTTTTCTTAACCTGTTTCGTGTCCATCACCTGGGCATTGTATTGGATTCCCATGGACTCAGAAATCCGAGTAGTCCACGTCTACCGTGCCTGCTACACTGAAGGCAAAAGATTTGTGGCTTAGATTGGAATTTATCAGATGTAAATTTAATTAGATCTTTTTTCACCTTCTGAAAGCTACCATTCAAACGAACGAATGAGTGATGATAAAACATTCGAGGCTGCTACAACAAGGGAAAGAAGAAACTTGGGGATTAAAATTCAGCAAAGGAAGTTGATTTTAGATATTTCTACATGAACCAAACTGTGTGCCCATTTGTGCTCTAGATTTAACACATGATTCGTCCAAACCAAACCATAACCGGATGTACTGCTGCATGCCTTTGCTGTCATTTCCATCGCACAGGTGCCTTTTCATACAATACAACATCACACGCACCAACAGCTCTACACAACCGGGTCAAACGACAGCGGACGAACGATTCCGACAACGACACTTCGATCGGGGCAATTTTTGCGTCTAATTTACGAGCCCGAAATGCAAATTTTCTTGCGCTTTCTCGTAATTGGCTGCGTGCGGTGCGAAACCCTAGGTCGAGCGAGCGGTTACGACAGGACGAGGTCGCCTGAAGGTGACATAAGCGAGTCGGATTCAGCGCACAAACGATGCATATAACACATAAGACTGTGCGTGGTTTATTCGAGCACGAATCAATTCTGTTGCAGGTGAGCCGGGGGTGCCTTATGAGCGAAACTGCGCCTTTCATGTGAGCCACTTTAGGCTAGAGCAGAACAAGTGCTGGTTTAAAAAAAGGAATCCAATGGGGCTTTCACACACTTGGCCGACACATGGCCGTCCCTGCGCACATCGGATCGTAAAGCTCTTCACAGCCACTCTCGGCCACCGATTCCGATAGACTCATTCCGAGGCGTAATTTATTCGAGAGTTAATAAGCTGCGACTAATAATCGATAAAAATCGCCAATCGATAGCATCGCGAGCATGCAATGGACGGATCGCGAAGAAAATTGGTTAAAGTCTTCGCTCTCTTGAAACTTGAGGTGCTGCTGGATCGTTCAGCTCCCTCGAATAATGAGTCGCAGGTTTTTCCCCACAACTACTACAACACGCCCGGTGTGCTTTTCCTTCTCGTTGAGGCCCAAGAGCATCGATTGGAAGCGATTGGAACGATACGATCGGGACGGAAAGCTACGGTGGCTGTGAACGGATGGTTGCCCGGAGGTGAAGATACCCAACGGCCAAACATTGCCTCTGACATGGTCTCGGTCGGAGAATAAGAGATATTGAGTGCAAGATAAACTTATTGAATTTATTAGTTTCCATCGGTCCTCGAATTCAATGGTAGAGTGAAAGAGCCAAACACACCACGGTGTCTACTTGCTTTGCACCATACGATTGTAAGCGCGCTCGCTGTACGAAAATTCATCCCTCATTATAAACAAAACTGCTTATTGTTGAACAACTGGCTGCTGTAGCCATTCTTCCGCTGGCGTTGGCAATGTGAGCATCGCTGTCGATGTTACTTGGCCTTGTTTGTTGTGGCAAGGGCGCAAAGCTTCCAAAAGCTGGACAGGTGTTTCATTCTTCTATCCCCTTGACATTGTCTTTCAACAGAGAGGCACTTGGTGCATCGAGTGGCATTTGTTTTCTGGTGTTCGTCTATCGCTCAAATCTTCCTTACAGTCCATCATTCGTGTTTTAAAACATTGCTAATTGTTGATTCATAAAATTTGCATGATGCTATTTAAAAACAGTTTTGCAACCTGCATGATAAATAGTGAATAGTCAACATAATTTTGGCCTCACTGTTCCACCGCTCTCTTATTAGTTTATTATTTACCCTAAAGCATCTGTTGAAATATACACCTGCTGTGTTTATTTAAAAAAAAACTTTTTCATACAGTTTTGTTCCTGCAGCAGGACAGGTATACAAACAGAAAAAGCAAATATACGACATCCGGCGGTAGCGTTGTCCAGAATCGCTGCCGGAATGTACAAACCGATGACCCGTTGTTTGCCAATCGCAGCACTTCCAGCCCCAAATCACTCCCCCCCACCCCCACCCAGCTTACGAAACTTTGTTTGCCTCGAGTAAATCTCCCCAGGGTGTGCCAAAAACTATCATAAAAGCCATCTTTCCCTGGCCTTTCTATAGGATTTTGATTCCCCACGCCAGGTGGTAGTGACGGTAGCCCGCAAAGTAACTGCTAATGAATTCGCTCATTTAGACCGCGAGAAGACACGTAATCCACTTGGAATGAATCCGGCCGATTTGCTTCAATGGTGTGCCAAACAAACTGCCACCGATCGTAAAATACTAATTAGTTCAACCCGACGGCTTTGGGGCTGAAGGTTAAAATACGGAACAGCACAGACGCTTACATGTGAGGTTCGTCACTGTTGCGAACGTACAGCTCTTTCACGCCAAAATCGCTAATGTGTTCCATTTTTGTTGATGATGGACAGGATTGATGCAGATTTTCGTGTGAAACTATTTCACATGCCATTTCTTTTCTCGTATTAGCACAGTTTCGGACTTTCTCTTGCAGGGCGACTTTCGCTAGATTGTTCAATGTGTGACAGATTTCGAGCAAAACAGCCAAAAAAACACGGGTTGGTGTGTTAGATAATTGCGTGTCACACAAATGATGTGTAAATTGCTATAAAACGACACCAAAACTACTGCCTTTTTTGCAAAACAAAACCTTTGCATGAGACTAGGCAAACATTTTTGGAACGTTAAAAATCACCTGAACACACTCGACCGGAAACAAGCTAGACGTGTTTTGTCGGGTACAAGCGTTCCAGAGCAAGACCCCTTGTTGTGCTCGAACGGGTTGCGCTCAGGCGATCATGAGAATCGTAACTCGCAGCAAGTAGTTATCGATCATGTCAGGTCAACACGTCGTTGTTTTCATTTTTCAGTCTTTTTGTTTCCTCTGGCCACCTGAAGGCTCTTTCAGCATAGGGCGACCGCAAGCGATGAGAGAATAACCGTTGTTTTTTTCTTTTCGAGAACAGCACTGTTTTTTGTTCATCGCCCTTCTGCTCATTTTAGCTTTTCATCTAGACAATCAAAGAAATGAGATCAACTCCACTTGACCGTGTATCTGTGTGCTGTGTCAGGTGCTTCATGTCATCGACCAGTTTGAAGCCAGACCATATCTTCGCAGCGCTTGCAAGGTGGACGTTTGCGAAGGGTACGGTGCCGATAAAAAAAACCGTAATCCGAGCACGACAGGTTTTCGTCACACTGTACCCGTCCATCACACTAGGCACACAAATCTAGCAGCCCGGGACTGCGACTTGTCTAATGCGACAGTAAAAGGCAGGCTTTACTGTCACCTGCCGCCGTATGTGTGCCCGGTCACCCCCGGACTGCAAATCGTGGCCCGTTGTTTTCAAAGCCGTTGTTGTGCTTGCGTCGCATTAATTCAATCTAACGATCAGACATTTTCGTAGTTCGTTACAATAAAACCTACGCCTTGTCACCCGATTCCCGACGAGTGACTGGAGCAGTCGAAGGAGAAACAGAAGGGTTTCCCCGTCCAGGCACATTCACATTGTTTTGCTCATCAAACGCGTGCAAATCGGGGGGCGTGCGAATTTATTCTTTCTGCTCGAGCAAAAGGGCCATTAGGCGATTATTAATGACACGTCTAATCTTCCCGGTAAAGCTCAACCTCTCTGGTGAATACAATTTTCTAATACAACGCCCCCTGTACAACAAGCAGAGCCATAGTGCCTTCCGATTGTGGCGTGTGCGATGTCGTTAAATGTCAAAATCGTTACACCCCCTGCTATATGTCCGCAGGGAATTAATTGCAAAACCGCTCGGCAGTAGTGACAGAATGGTAACAGAAGGATCGCTGCTGTGTCTGGGTGTGGCAAACCTCCGGTTGAATGCGAATCCGATTAGCGCAAAACTCGTGTGCTTGATGTGCAAAATATTATTTCCCTCGACGCTCGAACGAATGTATAAAATTTGTTTGCAAGTGTTTTGAAGTGCGCTGTCTGTACGCCTGTCCAAAAGCGCTGTCTATTCGGGGGAGCACTGGGGCGGCGTTGAAGTTGAACCGAATCGACAGCCCGACCAGGGCCTTTGCCGATTGTCCGCACCGCGATACATAATGCATAACCGATCAACCTTCCACCATCGGTTGATCCCTTCTAATGCCGCGCCAAACAACTCGCCGCATAGCGCATTCGAACGGAGCGAACGGTTTCGAGATCGATGCAGCTTTTGTGCCGGATAATCGACGATGCAGCACTGTTCCTAGGCCCTGCCTCCTCGAGGCGGCATCCCACCACTATTGGTCGAGGGAGGGATAGAGTCAACGATCCGATCGCGCCTAATTAGTGTCAACCCGTAGCCGTCAAGCTAATGAAATGGTAAACTGACATTCCCGACATCCGCCGTACCGATGATGCTCGCGCTGAGCTAAGTAAATAAAAAAAAAATCGCGCACAAGGCCCCATATTTGCGATTTGTACTCGTGCGATCGTGCGATGAAAGATCTACGCTGGCAGTTAAAATTTATGCGGGAAATAAATGCCCAATGTCGCATATCTGGAAAGGTGTGCAGTTTTTTTATTCGCTCTTCTCTTCTTCAATGCTTTCCGTCGGGTGAGATATCTGGCCGATCATATCAAAGTCTATAAATCTTTTCGAGTATTGCTTTTCGGGAAAGGTAGAGTTGAATATCTGGAGGGTGTTTCATTTTGGATTTGTGGACACTTTTTATGCTTTCCGAAATTCCCACCAAGGTTACTGGTGCTACGTACCGTTTTGCCAAACTTGAACGAGAAACAAACAAAAATAAAAAATAGTATAAAATGTACGTTCAACAAACTTTAAACTAACGAAGAAAAAGAAGAATTATTTAGTATCATGCAACTATATAAACTAATTAGTAAAAAAAATTGCTAGCGTGCGACAGAATACACGTGTACGGGTGACGTGCTCCATGCATTAATTTGCGTTAATTAAAGAGCATCCTCCCGCTATCCATGTTCCTTTCACGTTATTTCCAGCCGCACTCTTAATCTCGATCGACGTGGATAAGATAAGAAATTTAATTTCACTGCAGGCACCTATCAGTTGGAGGAGACTTGCAGTTAGCACCTTGTTCTGATAAAAAGACCATGTTATACATTTGCCAAAACCAAAAGACGGATTGCCTTTTCAAGATTTTTCTTCTTCCCAAGACCAACACGGAATTGGAAGCGACGGTGTAAAGTGAAAAGAATCGCATAATGCTATCGTTGTGGTCGCATCAAACAATTGCGTGTATGCGTACTTTCAGCAAGACACGCAAACTTTCACGATCACTGGAAGAATGTTGCAACGCCCTTCAACATCTTAGCGAACACGAGATACCTTCTCCAGTTAATGTTCAACACAGCGGTAATATCTGTATTATAGTAGCGTTCCCGAAGGTAAACGAAAAAAAAAAGCAGCTCTGCTCTAGATGTAAAAGATATAAAACAACACGACAACTCAGTCTCCTAAATGGTGCAGAAAATCGCTCTGCGCAAGCAGCACTACGCGCTATAAAAAGACCAAATCTGTTCGCCAGTTTCGAACCCATCAGTAAAGTTTGCGTTTTTGATGGCTTTTTCTGCGCCTGCTCGGTTTCGCCAGGGGAAAATGGTTCAGTTACGTACCGTGTACATCGAACGATCGAACCCTTCAATTGGACCACCGACGTAGTAATTGCCACCTGAAGAATGGGTTCCCTTTTGCTCGCCACATAGTACACCGTCTTTTGGAGGTGAAAATTTGTGGGTGGCCCGTACAAAACACATTAACCGCTTCAGCATCATGTCTGACAAGCGGGAAGGCTTTAAGCTGAAGGGTGAGCTTTAAGCAGCTGAAACTGGCGCGTTGATGTGAACTGAGAAAGGGGGAACGGAAAGAAGAAAGGAGTAGAACGAATAATATGTAACACGAGTAATAAAAATAACACACTACAAGATACCAGGGAGTTCCTTCCAGCGAAAATAAACCCATTAAACCACAAACAAGGATTACTTCGGTCCCTTTAACGACTTGTTGCTGCTGGTAGGTATTTCGTGCTGGAAGGTAGTGAGGGATAATAAACTCTTGAGGAATTTTGAGGGCGATTGTCAAAGTAAAACAATTCTATGTTTGTAATTTCATATGCTTCTAGTGTCATATAATGCATAAAGTATGAAACATGTAACATGAGAAAAAATTTAACATTAAGAAAAAAAACAGCGTGTTTGAAAATATACACTCGAAAACTCGTAAAACCAATATAGAATGTTATGCATTGAACAAGTTAAACTCGATGATAGCATCAAGCGATTGAACGAGAATGATGATGATCTTCACTTGCAACTATTACCATTAGCGTGAAGGCTTTGGCGTTAATTTTTGCTTTTTTTATTCCCCATTGAGTTTATACAACGGACAGGCTGGCAGGTCGCTCTAAACCTTGCCACCAATTCTTACCATCCCCAAATCTGTCTGTAGTGATACAATTTTTCACTACTTCGTCATTCGCCACTTTTCCCTGCAAAACCAAGTCACTCAGTGAGCTGCTCTTAATCTTTGCCGTTTCGCTTATGCACACATCACACAACCTGCCCTTCCCATGGGCGTACCAAGTTCACATACAAACACACACACACACACACACACACTAGCCTTGTCAATTTCGCAAGCTTCTACCGAGCTCTTCCCATTTTGCCACGCACGCCACAAAAGTTACGCGCCCAAATGAGGCAGAAAATTAGCCCCGGCCCCGTCTTTCACTCGTGCGCAGCTATGCTCAACTCCCTTTCTACATCAGCTTCCTCCACACACATATCCCCCC
>KB699127.1:0-27257 GCA_000349165.1 Anopheles christyi | reverse complement strand
GTCATAATAAATTTACAACTTCTAACGAAACCGAAGGAAATGTTCAGAAACAAATGTTACTTACACCAACTGGACGGCGAGCGTCCGAAGATGGCTCCTGTGTCTGGATTCCATAAGAACAACTGGAAGCTTTCGGCCGTTGTCCGATTGCTCGGTGTCCGATAATACTGCTGGAACTGGTCGAACGGTTCTTCTACGGCTTTTGGTTTCGGCATTGCTGTTTTTTTTTTTTAAATATAATCACTAGCACTGTCACTTGAGAGTTAGGGAGTCGTCTCAACTATTTTATAATAATTTGGTTGATAATTAAAGATAAAGATTGAAAATTTAAAAACATTTAACATAAATATATATCGTTCAGTTAGAACAACAGCTATTTCCATTTGACCTTAAAAGAACTGCATGTGTTATCGCGCTTCATTCGCTTTAGTCATTGACTATGTTGTTTTGTAGCAATAGGTTTCCTTAATAAAGGAATCAAAAGCAAAACACACTATCTCTTGTTCACTCGATTTTCGCTCGATGATGTCATAATCTTCTTTATTTAAGCTTACAGTTTGTCTTGCCCATTGGGCAATAAAACAGCAGATATAAAGAAACGCGTCTCCAAGTTTCTCGGCACTAGGACGATTTCTTCTGGAATGCTGTCGAGTCAAATGGAAAGGACATGGTGTGCTTCGTGCATTGAGCCACGTTTGTCGAATGCAAATCACTGTATTGTATAGCTTTCGGTCTCACTGTCTCGGATTCATCCATGCATTACAAATTACAAATCTTGCCTAATTGGCTCACAGTCTAGTGGTATAGCACCAGCAACACTTCACTTTTATTGGAGAGAAAATGACGCAACACATGTTAATGATTTTATAAAGCAACGGGTCATTACGTCAGTTCAAGTGAATTCGATTGAATTGAGGAGTTTGATAACGAACTACCTAAAAAATAATTTCACTTTTCCTCCATACTTTATAATGGACACTTTCACAATTGTTTGAATCGAACTTAATATTAAATATTATGAGAACCACTGCCAGTTTAATGCAGATTTCTTCAAACTTCAATAAAAACACACTTGAAACCCACCGTTCGAGCAACGTTCACGAGAGACTACGAGATGAAATTCAAGACGTTACTACCGATTGTGCGAACGATCAAGAACCGACTGAAGACGCTGCATTCGCTCGATCGTATCGGAAGTGCCTTGGTCTGCCCTGTCCGTGATGACCGCGAGTGTAGCTAGAACTGGAACCAGACCAGTAAATGTGGTCGTGCAAAAGGGTGGACAAAAGTAGCAAGGGGGTAGGCGATCCTGTATGGACGATCCTCTAGAGAAAGTGTTGGACCGAGTGCGGTGGTTTCAGTGCAATCTTCTAATTTAGGAAATGTACCGTACGATGATGAGCTTAAACGAGCGGTAATTTATTACGGTAGCGTAGAGCAGTAGATTTAGGGATGATGGAGGATTTGTTGCTGACATCGGGTCGCCCTGGTGGCTGTTTTTTTTTTTGCATATGATGGGTAAAGTCGGTAAGGGAGAAGAAGCGGCTTAGATGCTATTGCGGATCATACTGGAACGTGATAACATCATCATGTGCGGTTGATGTAGAGGAAGGTCGATCGATGTGCTAGGAAGAATCGACACTGTTGTGTCTAATAACGATTAGACATAGCGAACGTATTTGATCGCAAAAACAGATAAGTATGATGTATGAATAACTTGAAAAGCTTGTTATTTGTTATTGAATGCACAGGCTGTTTTAAATTTACCTTAGTGCACAAATGAACAGTTTTTCCATACGTTTCATTGTAATCTATATGAGGTGTACATTCTTCTTACTTGCTTAAATAAATATTCCAGCAACTCCTCTGAATCTATTATACCAGAAAAAGACAACATCCGCTCACTTAGTCGCACCAACCTACAGATCACATAATCAAGAGCACATGGATGGTAGCAACCTCATTGGACATGGCGTTGATTGCGACCGTGTTCCCGCCATGAATAGCAATTTCTCTACACGCCACTTGTGTGCTTCTGCTTGAAGGCCGCCGAACCAGAGCACCGTCCATTGGACAAAAGTTAGATAAGATGGTTGCTGTTCTAGCCGGTACTTTTTCGGACACTGGAGGTACTTTGGTGTGCACATAAATTTTCCAGACCAACAGTAATTCACACTTAAAATCGACGGCACGGTCCACGTTCAACTTCAATTCTTCCCGCGTGCTTTGCTATCGCTGTGTATGTGAATTCCAGCCGGGTTGCTCGCGAACACAAACGGCTAGAGTAGCACAACCGTGCAACCGGACGATGATGATCATATCAGCATGATGTTGGTTAGTTTGCGATACGATCGGCTTAAGTGAAATGTCTTTTCTTTTAATCTCACTAATCTCGAGCACTTGCTTTAGACCCTGGCCCAACACGGCCAGTACAGCAAATCTCAATGTGTGATTGTGTGTGTTTCGTTGGCGTCGAATTGGCCACAGCTACTATCCGCGGCAGCATTGAAGCAGGATGTGCTCATATATTGACAATGGGTTTATGCGTGTGCACACATTTGGTTTGTCAATAGGTGATTTCCGCTCCGCCCACTGTCACGGCAGTCTGGCCGACGAGTGTTGCCAACAATGCTAAAACTCATCGCTGATACTTTAGACTTGATGCAAACCATGCGATAGAATGAATGCTGGAGCGAAGCATTGATGAATGAAATCTCATCTGATCAATGAATGAGTGACGTGTTCGATGGGTTTATCGGTTGAGAAATCGGTTTATGTCGCTTTGTGATATTAATTGAATTAGAGAAGATACGGCACTAGGTACTTGGAGTGTTTTTGGTTACAAATACACGCTCAAAATAATTAAAAGATACTAGAAAGGAACTTTAACAACGGCTTGTAGTTGGTTTAACTCTTTCCATAAAATCACACTGAGATGAGTGAGTTTGAATTAAATTACGATTTAATTGTAAAATAATGATTGAACAAGGTAAACAAATATTCATAGTTAACTCTTATGTATATTTCTTGGCTCATGGTTTTATGTGCTATTATGTTTCTATGTTTTTAGAACGGGTAGTATGCTGATTATGCTATGCACTGTATATCTCATCAAGCCCACAGGCGCATTGCGCATTGCACAATGTGATGGTAACGTGATATCTGTGGACGGAAATAAAAAAAATCAAATTTACATATTTAATTTTCTTTTGACAAATTAAGTCTTGTATTGTAAAATAAAACAAATAAAATCGACATAATTTGATAAAAAATGCTATCTAATAAAATTAAATGTCATCAAGCCGAACATAATTACAACGCTACGCAGTTGCGATCAGTTTTTTGGTTTCATTTTAAATAAAAAATACTTTATTTTCCCCCTTTTTCACGCTTATTCGCATCCTTGTTTGCCTGTGTGAATGTGTTTGTGTAAGTGTGAAAGTTTTAGTGTATTGACGCTATTGTTATTCGCCTGTCCAACAGCTACGCGGTGTATTTATCGTAGACCATTCCACTGCACTTCAGGATGTCGGGCGCTTCCCGAAGCTTTCTTGTTTAACTAATAACCTTCCTTTATATGAGTTTAAATTGTGTAATATTTTAATATTAATGATAATCATATTACAGTGAAATGTATAATTATCATAAATATAGTCGTTTGTTTCTTGTTGTTTGCTGCTGTTTTAAGTGTGTGTTGAATGTTTGTTGGTTTCGATGTCGGAAGGAATTTCCCTAATCAGCTCGTTTTGCTGGAGAGCTAAATAGGCAACCAGCTCGTTATAAATGGCAATAGTTTCCACTGTATATTCGTGTTTTACGTTCATATTTCTTCCTCACTGCTAGTTTGGTTATTTGAAATCGAAAGAAGGCTCGTGTTTTAGTACCTTCGTCATCTGTATTTAATTGCTAGGTTTGTTTTAGGTTAGTAATTGTCATTAATTTGCGTTAGAACAGATGGCTTTGTTCATAAAATTCAACCAATGTACTAAAGCACGGTGACACAGCAGCAACGGGAAAGAATGAAAAATGGATAAAGCTTTTGAATTTGCTACCCGCACTCGGAATGGGGGTATTTCGACGGGTTAAATTTGTGGTTTTACGTTGTTCGATTGCAACACATAAGAACGGAGGAGAGACGGTCGTTAAAGGTTCGCTAGTATAATTTCAAACATTACCTCAGGGGGTTTTAAATGCATCTTTTCTCTCGTTAAAGTTTCCTTCTCACCTATAACTAAGCACATGATCGTTTAATACTTTGATCCATCATCTGGCGGAGTAGCTTTCTATATATCTAGGAAACAGCATTTTGCATTAAATAATTAACGTTTGAGTATCTTTCGGCACTCTTGCTTGGTTGCACTGGTGTATCATACAAACTTTTTACGGGTTGTTTTTCCTGCTCCTTCCATTCAAACAGCATAACTCAGCCTATTCAATATGGCCGAGCGAAAAGTATCACATTTTTACATAAATGCACTCCGGCACACAATCTCTCTTTCCCATGGGGTTCGCTTTTATCTAACACGCTTGTTATGGCCTCTCAGTTAAGAGCATAGTCAAACGTTTTCGCTAAAAATGATTTTTTCCTAATAAGAATAATAATATGTAACACGTATAAAATGCGAAGAAAATGTATTGAAAAAAAGGAAACAATGGATCGTCCATTTGGAAACCTATTCACAACTAGCAAAGAAGAAGAAATGATTTAACAAAGTTTGTATTATAAAACGATCGCATAATCATGCTTTCTTAAGAATGGCTATATTTATGCTTAGCTGAGCTACAATTTTTTTTCCTCGTTTATCATTGCAAATCTAAACCTTCGAACCATACATCTCATTTATTTTCTATGTATTCTTTATGTTTCAAATTTACATGCATCTTGTCACTACCATTTCTGTAGGTTGCTATTATCAATAATTCCATCGTTACTCATTACTTTAACTATTTGCTCCTTTTGGTTGCATGTGTTGAATAATAATTCTGCGTTCGGTTTTGCGGCAATAGATTAAACAGTAGCTCTCCGTACTATCACACCTCACATCCGTATTCGCAATGTTCGATGGATTGTTGCAGGTTTGCTTTACTTTCAACGTTTGAATGTGCTTATTTGCTTAACTAACTTTCTGATGATTCACTCTGTCAAATGTGTCTTACGGTTTAATTTCATTTTCTTGTGTTTAATATATTGTATTACGCGCTTGCAACACAGTCGCACATTCGCTGGTTTGTAGTTTTTTTTTTGTTAATATAGTTACTTTCTTTTTTCTAACTAAGTTAATAGATCTTAAATTTAACGAACTGTCTTATCGCCCTGGCTTTCGTTTGTCATTAGTTTAGTTGAATCACCTAATGTGATAGATAGTTGAAACGGTATGAGAAGAAAACAAAACTAAACAGAGAGTAGGGATCGTGTAAGAAATGTGGTAGCTTTTTTTTAGCAAACAGAACAGTATCACATGAATCTGCAATGAAAATTATATAAACCTGAAATAACTGAAATCCAATTGAACATTTTCTTCATGTTTGAGAAAACATCATCTGCAACATTGGCGTGGCGTATCGTGCTCAATGACTTGTTTGATAGACTTTTCTATGCTCTTATGTACACAGTTCATGTTTCAGTCATGTTTTGTTCATGCAAAATCGTTTAAATTCTTACCTGTTTACCTTGCTTTGATTTTCTTGTCTGCTGAATTGCGTTTTGCATTTGGTCTTAGCTTCAATGTTTTTCACCTTTTAATCAGTTTCTTTAGCCATGTTTATCTTTATGTAAAGAAGAACGAGTTTTCTTGAAGTATGTTTTAGTTTTATTTCTTACTTATGTATTTCTTTAAATAACCATTCAGCTTCCACCTCAATGTTTGTTCCGAAATTGGCGTCCTAAAACATGATAGTCATTCCTATTTGCTTTGTTCTTTTGCCTCGCTGTTTTTTAAATTGAAATTGCATTTCGTTGCTCTAGACTTGATCCATTATGTTTTTTTTTTTTATTTTCGTTTCTATAACTCGTACTATTTGCTTTGCCCTGCGAATAGAACAAAATAAAATTGTTGCATGGTTTTTTGTTTTGTTAGAGTTTGAAGAGTATGATTACTTATGAACAATAGGAAATGGAAGGGGGAGAGTAAATAGTATACTTAGAAAGCGTTGTAAAGGAAAAAATGTTTATCTTAGTGTGATTTGATTAGGGTGTGTAGGCAATCTGCCCGTGTTTTGATGGAATGGAACATCTGCAGCAACATACCAGTGGCTGTAATATGTTCGTTCCGCTTAAACTGTTCCCAGTGGTTTTTATTTGAATGATTTCTTAGATATCGCTTCACTTACAAATCGCATAGTGGCAAGTGTCGTTTGTATGGGAGTATGGAAATAAAAACAGATATCATGAATGATAGATGTTACGTAATTGGAAAAAATTTCCACTGCAAGTGTTTTGAAAAATATAAAAAATAACACGTTGAAATAAAAACCACCATCTATGATTGTGGTTCAGGTATTGGTAATACATTCTTTTGGCAGACGAACGTGGGTGAGCCAGCTGACGAAAACAAAATGGATCAATTATGAGTAAAATTGTGTATTTAATGTGGGAGATGAAGAAAGATGCGATTCGACCTGTAAATGGCCCATTATCAAAACAAATGCCTTCGGGGGTTCCCGCCTGGCAAAGAGACTTGTGTAGGTAGAGTTTCTGTTTCAACAAACGGTAATACTTGCAGCAGCACCTACCTATTCTCACTATCAAAAAGCATTGAACGTTTACTGAAGCAGAACGACAGTGTGCTTGCAATATGCGGTCCGCTGTCCTTGGTTCATCAACTCGGTAAGCTGCTAGCTGAGCTAACCTTAACTTACATTTTAGAGTCGGTCAGAGTTTTTGTTTAATTTATATATTACTATGTTCACTCCCTCACTCTATCTCTTGCTCGCCCATCGATTATTACCTAAACCTAGTGTTTCACCCCGTAGAGTCTGTTTCGCTTTTCCCTATGTTTGCGTTAATATATATATATATGTATATTTATATGTATAGGGCTTTTCTATTGTTTATTATTCTTCTTTCTTCTTTACTTATGTACATTCAATTCAACAGTTCTGCGAAGTTAACAAACAGTCGCCTCGGGCATGCTTGTAGTCATGTGTTTGTGTGTTACTAGTTTGCTATGTCGTTCGTCTGGCCAAAGTACATTGCATACTTTCGGGGGAAAACAGTGCCTTCTGCAGTACTGGCATCCAGTCCACTCCATCAAAATCTTCAACAATAGACTAACAGTTGCACCCGATCCAAGTACCATTGTCCCCATAAGAGTGTGTGATGTTGGTTGGCTGTATTCAGCAACGCTCATAGTCAAGTACACATAATTGACTATCTTAAATAAGTCTTCGGTAGTAGGTGTCAATAGCAAGTCTGTATCATACACAAGTTCGTTGAATTGGTTTCAGTTGTGTGAGTGCGGGTCTGGCTGCACACATTGACGCTGGTGGTTCCAGAAGAGAAAGAACTAGTTCGGACAGGAACAGCAAGGTTTACATCCCTTTCGTGCCCTTGTAGGCTGTAGTCGCTCCACCGCCAAAAACATCGAACAACACCGGAAGTTTCCAAAACGTCACACAACGCACATCCTCGCGTTATCGATTGGCAGTCCGCGGTGTTTTAATGCTTTGCTATCCTTAGTGGTAAATATTAAACCTACAAGTCTTGCAACACTGTTGCTGGTAACGGTGCAGTCTGCAAAGGCCCATGCTTTTTACATTTTTACAGTACCTCGACAAGTCTTTACATTCTGAAACTGCAAGAGAAAAGATGTTAATGTTATTGATACCGCTCTTTTGGAGTTCGATTTTTCTGGGGTTTACTTACGATTCGAAATACATGGTGGTCCTTTACAAACTTTCATAACCGCCGGTCGGGGCAGCTCGCGACACGCATTGCTGGCCGGCTTTTTCGTGCCGTACCAAACGCACTGTAGTATCCTGTACTTGATTCCCTGCCCTTCGCAAGCCGCATTACACTGAAAACAGGGGAAATGAATGAAAACTTCGTTGGTTTTTGTGCAAAAAAAATAATGCAAAACATAACCTACATCTGACCATGGTTCAACGCGCCATACACCTTTGCACAGTTCGTTGTAACATTCCTGCTTGGTGACGGGTTTCTCTTGATCTTCGCACACCTTCTCATTGCTTCGCTCACCATCGAACTGGCAGTACACGTCACGCCGTTGTAGAGCCGTGTGCCACGAGAAGCACTTGGACTGTTGACAGGCGCTCCAATCCGTTGTCACCCAACGTGGACAGTCGATGTTGCCACATTTGTCGACTGTTTCCGGCACCGGCAGTCCCGCGTCCTCGCAGAAGCTATTGTCAACGGTACGGCTAGAATTACTCATCCGTAGCATACAGTGGGCTGAGCGGAGCTGAAAATCAATCGAGGTTATTGGAGCAGCAAAGACTATGGAGTATCAGAAAAAAAGGCAATCTGTCGCCCCATACCTTGTATCCACCTCCATTTGCTCCACATGTCTGCGAACACTCGGACCATGGCGTTGTCATCCACTCGAACTCGTGGCTCTCCGTCGCCTGTCCGTCGTGTATCATTGGTTCATCTACGGATTCACTAGTGTGTCGTGATTTTAGCAGCTGATACACATTCAAGGGTCGGGGAGGCTCCTCTTCTTCCCTATCTCCCCTACCAATCGACCCATCGAAGGGATCATAGTCACGCTCGGCAAGGTACTGCTGTCCAGAGTTCTTACTGTTGCTGAATGTCTGAAATGGCCAAAGAAGCTATCACAGAAAAGAAAACAAGTAGATAATAAGACGGAAAGAAGAATATATTAGTTTTGGCGGCTTGGCAGAGTAATGGGTTAGAAAGAGAAAATACAAAAAAGTGACTTCAAGTAGTAATGCCACAAAAAAAGGTTCGGTGATTTATTTGGTGAGTACTTTTGCAAAAATCAAACAAACGTACGGTGCTTGGTGAGAGTATGCACTATACACACACATACAGAGAGACTTGCTGTACATTGTTAATCGTTTCATCACAGTGCATGTGGGATGTGTGAAATACGGGGGTGGTGGAACTTTTGTATGTGAATGAAATGAAAACTGTCCTCCATTTAGCAAAAAACATCTGCTATTCCATGTAAAGAGTGAGTGTGAATGTGGATGAAGAGTTGAACCATAAATACAGTAAGAATGAAGAAAATTACCTATTTGTGTCCATGTTTGTATGCATTAGGGATTACGGGAAGGATGTAAGGATGATACGCGTGGGGTTGGTAAGTTGGAAAACAAGAAGGGAGAAAAATTCAAAGTATAATATCGGGTTTGTGCTTTGCTATAATCGGTTTGGACGACAAGAATTTTCTATTTGGGTGATGTAAAGCACAATATAGTTTACCACATACAACATACATACTACACAGACACAAACAAACGATTCATGCGAACATTACGGAGAGAAAATGGTTATCAAACATAAAATAATCCGATGAAATAAAATTTTCCTTTAACAACAACCGATTTGTGGAGCTACGAGACTCTGTTTTTAAGAAATAAGCCCACACATATAAAAATAAAACTCATGGCACCCTTTCTAGCACCACCGTTATCGTACTGGATGTCCGTCGCATAAACTGGCTCCCAAAACGAAACGATAATTAATTAAAGCAATTAGTGTTTCTCGCGGGTGTTTCGTTTTTGTGTTGTCACTTTGCCTCCTTTCCCACGCTCAGACTGGACAGCATAAATCGTGTTTACCAACAGCGAATACGTATGGTTGAATACGTTGGTGAGATTTTCGACCATGCACAAACCTGTTGTGTTGTGGTGTGGTGCATGTTTTTTAAATAATTGTTTCACGTTTTCACTCACTTCTTCGCTCCTTGCGGCCATACAACAAACCCAAAAACTTCAACCGCTTAATCGAAACCATTCTGGTGGTAAAATTTTGATCAAGGACATTCGCATGGTTGATATTCAACAAAACCAAGCGATTGAACGGGGAAAATCAACACGACGTTGCGGTTACTGAAGAGTGAAAAGGAAAATAATGCGTTTTTATACCCCTCAAGTACGTTATTGAATTGTTGTTTGGATAGCACCAAACCACGGCAATATAATTAGAAAACGCTCTTATACGTCTTGCAGTACGTACTTCATGCAGAGTTTGATTTTACCGCTCCATTCTCAGCGACAGCTGTTAGACGTCGAACGTAATATTACGATCGAAAAACAATTACCCCAGCCCACAAAAAAAACTCAATTAATGTGTGACAGAAAAAGGGATACATTTGATAGGTGCTGGGTGAATGAACGTCATATTTTTTGCCAACATCAGTATGGGTATGAGCTGAAAGACGGAAAAGTAGCACCACAGTGCAAGCAAGATAAAAGTAGTTTTAGTAATCCTACCGGATTGTTTAAATCTCGGATTTGATTTCCCTAACGGTCCCATCGACGGGGGTGAAATTGGGAGTGATAAAAGGCCATTGACAGTGATAAACGCTCCCATTAGCTTTGCCAGTGTCAAACCGTTCGAGCGATTAGTGACAATGACATCGGCTGATCTCGTTCGCCCGATAGTGCTGCCGGATGTTGAGCGTAGTGTTTTTGTTGATTTGTTAAAACTGCGTATTGCATATTATCGTTTATGGTGAGTTTCAGTTCAGCTTTTTTAAGGGGGAAAATCCTTTTTCCTCATCATAACCGTTTCCCACCGCGCATACGGGAATGAAGCTGGTCATAATGGATTTTTGGTCGAATATTGTACCCAGCACCACCACATCGGGCCGAGATTAAAGGGGGATAATTATGCTTCGTAATAATTTATTTACGAATGAAAAATACCGGATTGACACATTCCATTCGTATGAATGCTTTTAATTAAACCGGTACCGCAAATCGTTGCAATCGCTGCTTCCCCAGCTGGCAGTCCAGGTTTGCGGTTCATGTAGGACCTGTGGAACGGCGTGTGAAATGTTTGCCTCTGGCTAACGGTACCAAATCTGAGCCGACCGTGGGTGATTATGAATTCTTGTGTTATTTTTACCTGATTTATATGTTTGCTGAATGATTTTTTCCCCGGTCACATTAATATTTGCGAATGGCTTGTAGAGATTATCTCCAAGCATGGGGCAGAAATTTGGGGGTTTGCAAATTAAAACATTAACGCATTGAATTTATGAACAAATAAGCTAATGTGAAATATCTGTCCAGCATCCACTTTAACTGGGAGAAATGTTGATGTGACCCAACAGCCATTGAACACCTACGACATTTTCACAAAAAAATGATTAAAAACGCAAATGTACAAACTATGTTCAACAAACAAACTCGACCTTGTGCAATCCTTTTTCACCACAATATCAACAATGCATATCTGAAGTATTAGGGTTTTGGAGATGAAACCTCTGCACATTATTAAGGTGCAAGTAGAACTATTGTTACTCAAAAGGTGTTATGATAGAATATTCCCTACTGGTAATTCGAAAGTTGTGAAACGGTAGAACGAGTGGCTCAATGAGACATCCATATGAAACAGAAACAGAGAAAATTGAACAAATCATTCCATGAACGGTCACTTTATTTCGAACTCAAATGAATGCAAACATATAACAAGGAGCTAATCCTCAGAGGATATGAAATATCATTGCTAGAACAGAGATAAGCTTTTAGCGATGCATTCTCGACGGCTATTCACAGTGGAAACTATTTGTTTATGGTGTAAGCGTGAAAGGGAAGAAACAGTCATGCTTGTATGGTATTTTGATAGGGCGAGATAAACCATAAAGAGTAGAATAAAATCATGCTAGTGCAGACAAAATCGTGCAAACACAACGTGCTACAGAAGACAATCAGAAACCCCATGCAACAACGACCAAGTGCTTGGTGAACTTAATTGTGCTAATATTTCGTTTACAAATTCTGCACCAAAGGGGGGGACTAAAGCCCCCGGAAACGCGGTGTAGCTTCGGTGAAAGTTTTGGTAAAACTCCTCATCTCACCTGTAGGCCGGCCAATAGATGCTGGAAGTGGGGCAATGGTAACGTACGGGTGCCGGAACTGGCTGCGGCCGACGCATCGGACGCCACCGTACTGCCCGATACGGTCATTTGCGAGTGTGACCTCAGGGGTTCCTTTTGGTGCGACGCGATTTCGTGACGAGTTACAAGGGATTGATTATTTGAGCAGGGGTTTAATTCAGAGATTTAGATTCAGTTAAAGAGAGTTAAAGAGAGCGTTGACAGAGAAAAGAGAAGAGAGATAGATCCGTGTGTTAATATAGCTTACAAAAGGTAATGTAGTGGGAAGCATATGTTTAATGTATTACTAGCCGAAAGCTAACATCATACGATTGGCAGCACTTTGGTATGGTTTTAGGTAAGCTTCCTGCACCTCAATTCTTGGTAGGACTGGTAGAAACGTGATTGAGATTATCACTTACCTCATCGTCCGATCCATCGCCGTGCTCGGTTAGCAGCGTGTCCTGATGTTGCCGTTGTCGATTTCTCCCCCGATTGCGTTCTCGATTTTTCCTCCCGCTAAGCAATGAAATAAATACAGTCGATAGTAGTAAATAGAATAAACTTAGCTACATCTCAAAGATCCTCAAGGAATGCAAAGTTGAGCGAAATGAACGCGCCTGAAGTTATGCAATATTGATTTCTTGGTACAACACTACTTTTAGTACATCGAGATACATCGAGCAAACGCGAGGAATGAATTAAGCACAATCACCAAATACTCACCTCTTCTCATCCTCATTCCCATTGGCCATTGCGTACGAGTTCGCCAGCAGTGCATTAGGATCTGCCCCTCGGTGTCGATCGTTATCTTCGTTTGCCTGATTTTCTCCACCCGGTTTCGCCTTGACGGCCAGTTTCAGATCCGCATGACTCAACCCAGCATGGCAGGTGTAGATACCGGCCTCTCGGAATGTTACGTCCAGTATGCGTAGAGCACCCTTCTTCGACATTTTGATCTTCTTCGTCTTCAACAACGGTTGCTGATCCTTTGTCCAACGGATTTTGGTACGATTGAAACGCTTGACCGGACACTTAATCTTAACCTGTGTGCCGTAGAAGACAGTCGCTGCACCACCAATCTTCAGAGTGATCTTGTTTTTCTTGGGGTCATGTTGAATGAAAGTAGAATTCGTGCCAGCAATCGGAGGTCGCTGATCTTCCGGTGCACACGCTTTCGTGTTGCAGGGTTTCTTGTCCGGTGGCTTACTGCTCGGACACATCGATGCCGGTCGTTCTACCTTGTGCTCTTGGGCCATGATCTGTTTGCATTCCACACGTCGCTCTTTGAAGCCTCCTCCGCAAGATCTGTTGATGGATAACAATTAGTTGTTTAAATGTGCGAGAAAATGCTTTACCTATACTTACTTCGAACACTTGCTCCACTCGGACACTTCCCACCGAACGGGACAATCGATAATGTTGCAGTACTGTCGGTCCGGTTGTGGCTTTGTTGTACACATACTGTTCGGCACGATCATCGTGTTTTCACCTCCCCTAGTCACTTCGTGAATACACGTTACCTCTCGCGTCTGTATGCCAAAGCCACACGATTTCGAGCACGGTGTAAATTCAGAATAGTTCCACCGCGGCGGACACGGGATGTCGTTGCAAGTGCGAATACGCGCCTCCGGTTTTGTCTCTGGTGAGCAGAGAAACGGAGACACGATCTTGTTTGTATCGTCTCGTACACAGTTGATAATGAGCTCCTCAACACCTCCGAGACAGGACGCACTGCAGCTGGTATAACCTTCCTCTCGCCAAGAGTACGTTTTTCCAGGGACGGACACGTGTACCTTAATGTTCTCTAAGCTTTGCCGATTTCCATCTCTGTAAAGGATGAAACGAAGAGAAAATATGTTGACAAAAGAGATTAGCATGATATATTGCCACGAGAGGAAATTAACTAAATTAAAAACAACCAAAACCAAAACAGGAAAAATATAATGAACGGTAATGATAGGCTTTCTGTACTTGAGATAGGTGTCCTCGAAATTGTGCGAGTACGAGCACGGTTCCATGACGCAACGTTCCACCTCGTCCAGCGGTTTGTAGGCGTGACAGAGTGAATCGTTTAGCACAGCGACGCGTTTGGAAAATTCGAGGAAAATCTTGCACCGGAACGGCTTCCGGCGGATTCCCTCGCCGCACGTCACGCTGCACGGTGACCATTCGGTGTCCTGAATGAAGCTGCAAGTCCGCAAGCAAAAAAGGTACGAAAAGCATTGTGAGAGGGAGTGAGAAAAGAGAAAGATTGAGATAGAGAATAAGAGAAGAAGGGAAAGAGAAACAAAGAAATAGATGAGAAGAAAAAGAATGAATAACAAAAAGGGAAGAACTCAATTACAAAGAGAAACATAGACAGGTAGAAAAAAGAGCAAGTAAATGAAAGCAAAATGTAATTACATGAATAAAATATTAGACAACAATGCTCATTAGACAAAAAAGTTAATAGAACGTTAATGGATAATGTAATGGATAATAAATGTAGTAATGACATATGAAACGGGAGTAGATTAATGATTCAATACGTGCTTTAATGCCTCGAAGCTCAAGTAGGCGTGTTGAAGTGAGGTGAGCTTGATAAAATAAAAAAAAACAACCCTTTGCTATTGTTTAATCACCATTCCTGTATTGCGTGTTTTTATACCAATTTCCGATACTTGAATAATGTGACTTCAACATTCAACGGGTTTGTGTTTGTGAATTTCAGCACGGGAGATTTGACTCTACAGACGCTTCAAAACGATCATATTTTTTGTGTTTCTAGCATGAACGAAGCAAAAAAATACACAATCAAATAACACGAAAACAAACACCAAGCGCAAACCAACCAGACCTCGAACACTGGCATTATTGTGCAAAACGCTATGATTGATGTCTGAAGCCGTGTGCAATTGCATCGTGCCGGACGGTACGCGCACGGGAAAAACAAAAGCATCAATCAGTGGTGCGAACGCTCGACCCACAGAATTCTATGCCTCGGGAGGTGTTCTCAATTGCCGCTAGTAGGTGAGAGCAAGCAATAGTACAGAAAAAGGAGTAAAAAACTCATGGCAAAAGTCGAAAGCCGTGCTATGGGAAAACATATGCAACGGCATGCTGCGAAGGGATGACACGATGACGATTCGAGGAATTTTCCTGCGCGAATCGTGAAAAGAATGTCTTTGACATTCGGAGGGGGTGCCTCGCCGGTTTAGCAAACCCGGTGTGAATAGCTTGAGTGCTGGTTTTGTTAGCTCGTGTCATGCTCGCAGTTGTGGCTGCTACCATTCGATGGCATCCATTTTTCATCCGCAGGTTTGATCGTTTCATTTCTGCTAGGTTTATTTTTTCCGTAGTTCAGTTTTTCCACAATTCAATTGCGTCGTATTGCAATCGGAATGACTTGATTCTGCTCAAGAGAAACGTTTTCCTTTTACGTGTGTGCAAGAATCTACCAGCGAAGCTCACGAGACCTTCTAATGATGCTTGTGCACATGCTGTTGGTGATGACGATGATGATGAGGCATACAGAATCTGGAGAATGATTGCAAAGTGACTTGTGGCTTGGGAAAACGAAGTTTTTTTTTCTCGAAGTTCCAACCTCTATCCAACTGATTCTTTGCGAGAAGGATAATATTTTCATGCACCACACGGTGAAGTGGTTGAGTGGAGGGTAAGAAAATTGACCGGAGGAAGACGACGTGAAGGTTCGACATCGGTGGAACGGCATTAGGGTTTTGTCGATGCGACTAGAGCGGTCTTGAACTCTTTGAAGACAGAAGACGAATGCAATGATTTTGTTAGCCTGGGCGTTACTTAGCACTTATCGTTATAGAAATCGGACTCAAATACAGGTAGCGTGGAGATGCAACGGGCATGATTTGCCAGATGCATTTGGAGAGCCCCGAATCGTCTGGTGAGACATTGATTTTTCCATGACAGACGGAGAGAATGCTGCATCGTTTTTAGAAAGATTCGAAAACTCATGCACAGCCAATTGAACGAAAGTGCTTTGGAACAACAGTGTAATCATGTCATTGGGGCGAATGAAATTATGGCACAATTGTTTGGTGAGGTTTGATGGAACACGCTGTGATTGCAATGCATGATTTTGGTCATTAGGGAGATGAATGTGATGAATAGGGAACAAACAGTCCAGGAATTAGTGAAATAGAACAAATAGATTGAAGGTGATTAAATAAATTCACAGTGCCTATTAATGCTTATTAAGAAAGAAACTGCATTATGGAGCCGCCTGGTGCCTGGTGGTATTGTACTATGAGTATCATAATTGAGCTTTTTTAATTATTTCATGCTATGTCAATAATTTGCTTTGTTTTGTAGTTTGAGAGGCTCCAGAAAACGTGCAAACTTGATATAATTCGGCATAAAACTCTATCCGGTGAAAACCTTCACTGCGGTGCAAGAATCAGATGTAAATTACATGCAACGATACTTACGTGGCTTCACTTGGCACCCGCTGGGAAACAATTTTCTCCGCCTTCGGTAACCGATCCTGCCGCAATGGTTGCGCATAGTACGGCTGATCGTTGTACGACATCAGCGTCGGATCGCGCTCATGGTGCATCGCGGCCTTCTCCTTCATCATAGCGGAAATGCTGGCCCGCTCTGCCTCACTCTCCACGCCCATCGTAAGCCCATCGAAGTCGGATGCTGACGAGGGCGGTACAGCGATGATGCCAGCATTTGATGAGCCCGAAACCGTTGTGCCCGTGTTGGCACCACCACCATTGCTCAAACCCGATGAAACCGAACCCGCATTACATATGATGCCCGTGGTGCACGGTTGTCCGGTGACTGGTTTCGCTCCCGGATCACATTGCGCACTGTAATGACCGTTCGTGTCCATACACTCGACGCTGCGCACCTGAATACCGCTGCCACAGGACACGGAGCACTGTTGGGAGCGGAAGAGTGAGGATGAAATTGGACCAATCATTAGGAAATTGTTGGGCGAATGGTTTTGTCTTGTAGAGTGGTTTAATTTCCCCTCGATTGGGCTAATTAGGACATTGTGACCATGCAACGAAATTTGCGTGGGGTTGCGTTGAGCGAAGTATAATTGAAGCAAGCGTGCAATAAAAGTACAGAACATGAACAAATAAAATAAAATCACTTTGGGTCATAAGGAGAGCGCAGAATTGGTAAGTGAGTATGTGTGTGTATGTGAGTGAATTGGATATCCATTTTTATTTTTGCCGTTTGTGATAACTTATTGGCGACATAAAAGGTGATCGAATGTAGGTTGAACTGGGAAAACAGGAGAGTCTTAAAAAAATACCACGCTTGCCTAATAAATCAATAAATTTTCACAAACATACACAGCAACATCAACGCTTAGCTTTGGTTGGCTGTCAAGCCGATCGACTTCTGGCTAGCGTTTTCAACGCACTTTTGCTACTACCAATATCGAAAGCTTAGTATAAAAGAATAAAATGGCCAAACAAACAAACACACTCGGGGTGCGCTGAGCCGAGGAAGAGGATTTTTTAGCAGGACGCAATATGAAGCCAGCCAAACGGTCCCACAGCAATAAGCAATGCGAGCAATCGACCCGGGCACACACACACACACGTATGAGGCTATTGTTCTTACAAATTCACCGATAAGACGAGTAAGAGGGTTCCATTTCCTCTCGGCCCACTAGTAGGCTGGGCAATAAATTCACAGTCGGCAAATTTAAATAGAGCCATAAAGACGGCCATTTTATGACTGTTGTTACCATAAGCACCCACTCGATCATATTCGGTTCGATGTGTCCATTCGTTTCGCGGCTGTTTCTTGATCTTTCTCCTTGCGAGTCGTTTGGGGTATGGGCGTAAATGATTTGCTGCTGCTGTTGTCAGTGTGTATGAGTGTTTGCGAGTGGTAGCACACCACAGACCATCATTTCGTGCAGTGTATTGTTGGCAAGGCGTCCAACATGAGCTGTGTAGTTAGTTTCTTGGATAAAGCGCATGTAAATGTCTGCAGGATGTACACGAGAATGTGCGTCGACTGTTCAAACATTGCCGGGCTGGGAGCATCGCTCATGGGAAGAGGGAACATATTTCCCTCAGCGCATGTGTATGTGCGGGAGAAAGTGTGATGATTTGTGCTGTTGGCTGTGCTGTTTTCCGTGTTAATGTTTTGAGATATTGTTTGGGTAGAAATGTTGATCATTGTGTGCAATCATAATGTTTTGGTTTGGTGTCTATCGCTGGGAAAACTTGTCTAATTTATTGAAGAAGAAAACTCGCCGGAGTTGGTCATCAACTTTTTGCTACTAGTATTTTATCATCAAACAATGCTATTTTGTTAAATATTGACTTCCTATAACATGCAGTGTTTAGCATAACGTTGTTTCGAGGAGATTGTTCAAGAACACCGTGTAGAGTATTTCCGTGATGGATTCAGTTGCAACTGGTCGAAAGCTTACTGATCAGTAGCATAAAGGTTATTTTCTGTTACCGTTTTTGATGTTCTCGCCGAGTGAACCCCTCACTCAGGGTGATTTAGAACAGGAAAAACATTGGGTTATGGATTTGCTTATATCGTTTTCTGCATGTGTTGGACGATGCTTTGAACGAATGTGAACAAACGTTGCTAGGATTTTGTCACAAAATGGCAAATCCAATTCGATATATTCATAGGGAGGTGGAAACTTTGCACAGATGATTTTCCAAAACTGCTGCATTTTCTTTCAGTTTAGCAAAAATGGTGGAAGTTGCTAGCTGTTCAAACCTACCGCTTTCTGGAAGAACACGCTCAATACTAACTGGCATTCGTGGCCAGAAACAATAGCGCCACTGCTAATTGCATCAACTTGAATGGATCGTTCCATTATTGATGGGTTTGTCGCTGTGTTGTACGGACATTAAGCATGCCATTATACTACTAGCTGCATATCATCATCATAAAGCGTTCGAGTGGAGTGTAACACTTCCCGAGCTGCATTGCCATCGGTTTGAAGCCAAATTCTACACCATAAAACATTCTTCAGTAAAACAATTTCCCTATTGCGATGTGCGACGCGACTTGGCGAGGACCGCAGGATCCATTTTCCCGCCCAAGCTTCATCATTATCGTGTCGGAGCAATGGCGAATGATAAATTTGGCCCAGGATTGAAACGGTAGAATGAATGCAAGTGGTTGGCAATACGGCTGAAATGTGCATTCGTCGTGGCCGGGAGATGGATTGCCGGAGCGTCTGGTTACCGAAAAACGGGTTTGCCATCGTAAAGCGGGTTGGAAACGACGATTTATTGCTAATTACTGGAAGGATGGTGTGGTGTTTATGGTGGCTGGCTTCGTCAATGGATGCGTTGCTGGTGCATTTGTTACACCGCAGGCAATAAAATGTATATGGCTTTCGCCGTACCACTGCTAGCTGGAAGTTGTTATACGAGCGGTCCAGGAAGATGTCCTGCCTGCAAACTCACAAACTGATGCATTTTTTTTTCAAGCAGTAATGAAAAGGAAACGTTTTTTGTTACTGACTTTTTTTTAAAATGTGCAGTTGTTGTGATTTGAGGCGCAATAACTCATGTAGCAGGGGCTTTAAAAATGATAAACTTACTCATTACTGCAATATTGTTCAAATGTCCAAAAATTGGGACAACGCCCAAATGCGTCCAATAAATCGTAAGACAATATTACCATGCTATTCACTTACCCCACTCCATTCGCCGACGACCCACTTTGGACACTCTTGGACGTTGCAGGGTTCCTGATTTTTAGGTCTCACGCCACGACAAGCCTCATCCGGTACCTTATTCTTGGCGCCATTGCTTTCTTCCGCACAAACCACCACTCGCTCTCGAATGCCACCACCGCAAGGTTTCGAACATGACCGCCAGTCGTCCGTCACCCATCTGATTGTAGAAAGGAAATTAAAATGACAGGGAAGTTAAAAAATCCAACAAAGGGTAAGAACATAATAAGAATGTTTTGCTCTTTCTTCACTCACTTCGGTGGACAGAGATGGGTATTGCACTGCACGACGGTCGGCTCTGGACGTGAGGAGGCATTGCAGAGCGACTCTTCAACATCCACGCCGGTCACTCGGTTCCGGCAGGTTGGCATGGCCATTTTGTAACCTGTGAATAAAGTCAAGCAGCGTTAGAATATTGATTAAAATATGAAAATGCAAATTTTAAGTCTTTCAAAGTCGAATAGATTGATACAAATATAATTAAATGATATTTCCCTTTTTCGAGAACCTTCAGCCAATCGCCCACTGGGAGGTTCCAATTTGCAAATAGCCTCACCAGTGAGACAGTTTCGTGAGAAAGCGGTGTCATTATTTCGTCGTCATTTCACTTTCTTCAAAGGAAAAAGGTGTACCATCCAAGCAATAGCGTGTGGGATGGGATGAAAGGATAATATTTTGGATTTAATTTCCGTTTTACGTCTTTGATGCTGTCCTTGCGCCATTGCCATTTGAAGCGATTGAATTTCTTGCACAAACACCGTTTGGTGTTATTTTTACTCTAATACCTTAATACCGGGCCTGCTGAAGGATTTCTGGTTTGGTCTCGGCTCGTCGTTGTCTCTGTATTGAGCAAACGTGTGTGTGTGTGTTTGAGGGGGCAGGATTCTTTTATTTGGTGTCCAAGGGGTGGGTGTCTTGATCAAAGCTTTTACTTCAGCCGACAATGTTGTGCTTACATCGAGAGAGCTCACGAACATATCGATAGATTGTGGAGGGAAAAGGCTCATGATGCGTACTAGGAAAAAATGTCATCAATCGAATAGATCATTATTTTACTTGACAACGTAATCTCGGTATCGATATGGAGGCGTTCGGAAAACGGGTGGTAAGATACGATGGAACCGTCTGTCAGGTCGGATTCTATTGTCGTGCTGTGGTGTACGTGATAGGCAGTTGGGGTTTGTGGGGGTTTCGGTTCGCTTGAGCGAGAATGAGAAACATACCAAGTGAGAGTGCACGGGGAAAGGAATGGTGTTCTGTCGGAACAGATGATACTGAGACAGCTTTTGACGGATGCTGTCATGGAGCAATGTCTTGGAATGTTAAAGCAGAACGAGCGCACGCAGAAGTGTTTTCTGCACAGTGTTTGCTAGACAAGTTGTTACTGGAAAATCAGTCCGTTTTTTAGAAAAACAATAATTATTATGGGACGATGCAAGTGTTAAGGATATGTTTCCTAAAATTAATAAGATTCTTGTAGAGTTCAAAAAACACTATCAAAATACTAAAATACTATTTTTGATAAAATTCACATCTCAAATGAAGACATTTACTCCTCTGAATTGACCATGGAATACGCAACAAAATGTATCAATTTACTCGTCTTTTACATGCGATCGTCTTAGAAACTAGCAATCAGAATTCATTTACAATACTCCAGTCACATCGGATACATTCGCACAGACAGAGATACTTACCACCTCCACAGGTTACGGAACATAGTGACATGGGTGCAATTTCCCACTGGTAGAGTGGTTGCGTACAGGACGTTCCATCGCCACCGCACACGCCACACACATCGATCTTCTTCGTCGAGCCAATCTTAAGGTCGCATCCGACGCGCTGAAAGTGAAATGTTAAGGGAAAAAGATGTGGTAAATGTGATGAAGAGCAAGAAAAGCAGGTCTTATGCGACATCCGAACACAATCGAAGCTAGTTTCCATAGAACGAGGAAATTATACCGAGAGGATGGTGTATTAAAACAAAACAACCCGCCTAGCAAAGACGACACAGGCACACAGGTAAAGATGTCATCCTCTTCGTCCCGGACGACCGTCAATGCATGGGCAAAGCAAAAGAGGCGATGAAAAATTCATGTCACCCAGGATAAATCAGGCACACCGCTCTTTCTCCCCTTCTGGAATCCGCGCGTTCTTGCCAGCAGCAGTTGATGATTATTGAAGGAAACACTTAGTGTCGTAGCATGCCCATCAGCTTCCGTACGAAGCTCGCGTCAGTGGCGTCGGGATAGAAAATCGCAGCCAACCAAGCTACCGCCGGTAGTGTTCTTAAATTGGCTCCAGCCGGCTTACGCCGTAGGTGACATTGGATTTTCTTGTTCACGGGATGTGCTCCGTTTACGCGACTTCTTCCATGTCGGGCAACTGCAGCAAAGATGAACTTTTGAGTGACAGGAGTGATGCTTTTGCGCTGCATATTCTACTTCATCAGGCGCATGATGTAATGGTTGCATTATAGTGTGCGGTTTCGTACGTCCCTTCAGTGGGAGGGTTGGAATTTGGAGAAAGCTCCTTACGGGGAGCTAGATACATAGAAATCGACTTTTACCGACAAGGGCTTAGCAATGGCACCACGGCGAAGATGGCGAAGTTGGGCTAATGTTAGGGCTAGGGAAGTAAATTTGCATGTACCCAGGCGAGGGAACATCAATCAATGCATATCAAAATCATGAATATTTGAACTTTTGCTTTTTGAACACATTGTCTACCCTTCGGTACGGTCGGGCGTGAGTTGAAAGAGCATGCAAGTAAACATGCTTGATGTATTCATGCCTAGAAATAGAGTGATCAAACGGTCTGGGAAAAGTTCTGGTATATTTTGGCAAAAAATTTATTTCATGTAAGCATTCACTTGAAGTATTGTTGTTAACTGTTTTAACAATGTTTGGCTGTAAATGCAGCTTTTCAATTTGTTCCCATAATGTAAAGAATACAACTTAAAATGACTACAAAACAGTTTAATTCTACTGAGCTTATTTGTTTGTAAATGCTTCTTAAACCTGATAATAAACAACAGTCGGTGTATGTATAATTATAATTAGTGAGAACTTGTTACGACCGATAGTTAGACTCAAAAACATCGTTGAAATTGTTCAAAATACTCGGTAATGTCGAGCACGGTAATTTAAATTAGTTCTAGTTTTCCTTCCCGTTAGCAAAACAGTTTTCTCTGAAAGTAAAATGTTGATTGTTTTTAAATAATAAATTGAGCCTATTCTATTATGAAACCATATTCCAGAAGCATAGCTAGCACCAGGAAGCATGAATTTTTACGCCGAACAGTACAAATCCTTGGCCGCCATATTTTGGCCGCGCAACCAACGTTGAGTGCTTTATATTTGAAATTCTTTTGAATTCAAGCAAACTATATCGTTACCGAATAACAGTGTAAGGGCAAAGTATTCCACTCAACGATGAATGGAGAAAGTATTTTATATTGTGCGTGTGTGATGATTGTTAAGTTTTATTGTTAAGTTTTACACGGAAGCGTGATTCATTCACGCAAATTTGGCGCCGAAAATTGGATACTTCTATGTAAGATTCTTTCGATTTTCGGGAAAGGTTTTGCATATTTCTAGTTAACCGTAACGCACTCACATGACTGTAATATTTTTCAATCATTTCCATCTCGCATAGAACACGTAGTCCAAAAATAGTGTTAATGAAAAGATAAACACACACAGTCTCTCTGTGGTTTTCTCTCTTTCATTTGTTGAAATAAAATTTGTTATCTAGAAACATTGCTGTACACTCGAACAATAGCGAATTGGAATGATGTTGCAGGTGTAGCTAGGTATGGAAGGAATAATCGAAATCAATGCTTTAATTCAATTTCAGGCAAAATGAACAACACAACTACCCCCTCACTACGATCGTTCAGATCGAGGCTGGTTTGACCGCGGATTCCGGTGCACGGTGGTGTTTAAATATTCATTGCATAAATACGAGCCTCACGTAATGGAATGGCAATGGGACATAGAAGAGATGATGATGAGCGAAAAAGAAGACCTGAAAAATAAAGCCAGGCAAAACAGGTGGATTCCCCGTAGGGGAGGAAAACTTTTTCCCAAACAAAATGTGCGATTGGAAAAACATTGAGCAAATGTTTGCTCAAGAGGTAACGGTCTAAATGAAGTAGCTTTCCACTACAGGGTGAGAAATTTGCTTCATCTACGGATGTGTGAGTGTGAGACGCAAAAATAAGGTAGGGAAAGAAATAAATAAATTGCACTTTTCAAGGTGTTATACTTAGCCTACACGGCTGGAACCGATCCCGTGAAGGTTTCCCTGTTTCCTGTTACAACAACTTTTTTTGGTAACTTTTGCTTTCGCAAGCTCACACCCACTCCTACTGGGTAAAAAAAACTGGGATGGAAAATATCGAGAACACGGTTCGGGCGTTTGGGAAAAGCTTTTGCACTGCTCGATTTCACTCGTGCCTGCGGGCGACTTGTGGCACGTTTGGTATTTGTTTTTCCACGCAATCTTTTGCAACAAAGGGCAAAGGGAAATGGTGAAGAAAGGGGCCAATGAGGGAAGAAAACTTTTCCAGTAAATTACACCAACCAGCGTACCAGCAGCATCCGCGTCGGTTTGTAATCGTGCGTTTTTCCCTGGAAGCGCTTGTGCGTGCTTCTTCTTTACGGAAGGGCGAAATTTTGTGGGCGAGCGATTCAAGTGAAAGTCCCACATGGTATTCCGCGGTTGCTGTTTTGACGGTTGAAGGGCATACTCATTCAAGGAAGGATTCGAACGAACGAAGCACAGAACGAGAGCTTGTCAAAGCTTCACCCCCTAAATGTGACGCCAAATCGGTGACGGCTTTTCGAGACACGGTCGTGGGAGGAGTTGTTTTATTTGTCTAAATAATGACTCGTCTGTCGGGGCTGAAAAGTTTTCCACTTTTGTCAAGCGGGAAGGGCAGGCGCGACATCGTGACCGTGATTTGTCCCGTTTTTCTTTGGGAAGCGAATTTTTCCCCTCTCTGATTTACCTCTTGTACTAGAGGAAGGCGGTAAACTGGAAGTTGGTCAAGTGTTTTATTAAGTGCGATTGGAACAATTAACAGAAAACGAGAAAGATGCAGAGCGATGGAAGTAACAGTTCAACATCACATGCGATAAGTGTCAATTAATAAGCGCCTTAATCAAGGATGTTGAAATTATTCTGTTGAATGGAGAGATGTTATCATATAAGTGCTATTGATTTTTTTTCAACCTGCTTTCCTTTATGATTCATATATTATTAGAATCAAGAGCAAAAAACAAAAAAATAAACTGCTCATTTTTCGTTTCATTTCGTATGCTGTATGCTGAAGGAGGAATAAACTCCTCCATTCGCTGCAGATTGGAAAGATAGGATTCAAATGAAGTGAGGAAAATTTTCGTATCAAATATTTACCAACCAAGTTTTCCAATTTTCGCTGATAAACACACGCAGCAAACACGCCGTAGCAACACAACCAGCACGTGTAAAATGGTTTCAAAAAACGAACCGAAAAACAAGGAGAAAAACACAAATGCTGCCTCACTCTTACCAAGCAAGTTAAAAGTTTGTCTTTTTTAAGACAACTTTCATCCGGTTGGTGTAGAAAGGTTATACACCAGTATGTACAAAAATAAACCACATCCTATTGGAAAAGCTAACCAGCTGGCATTTGACGAGAGCTGGGGGGTTTTTCTAAGCTGTTTAGCTTGAGAGGATGAAAGCATCGTTCGGTATAATTACTCCATAGAAGTTACTAGTCGACCTGGGAGATACGTTGTTATGATTGGAAAACCACCTAATTTTTTTTAAAGGATAATATTCTATAACATATTCTACGTTATATAACATATACAACAAGCTGTTCAATGCTTTCAGACTGTGTTTGTATCAGATAGGAATTTTCACCAATGAATATGTTTGATCGTAACATTCAGCAGCCCGATCAAACTATGTTGTATATGTTGTTGGCCTAGTGAAGTGAACAACAACACTCATTAAAAACAAAACGAAAACTTTATTATCATAACTCATTCAAATGTATTTATGCTACATTTGTTTTTTTAATTTTCCTTTCCAACCCTTCACTTCGTTTAGAGCACGCCAGCGACCAATCAGCTACCAATCCATCGGAAAGCGCAATTTCAATAGCACATAAGCCAAGTTGTCGTGTCGCGTTTTCTGCCGTCCGGGTGCCCTTTACGCAATTCCACTAATTTGTGCGTCATTAAAAAACCGAATACAAATTACCAGCTTTCGACGAGCGATGAGGAGAGAAAAAAAAGTGCCAACTCATTCCGTACCATGCATAGCGTAGGGGCTACATAAAACTCACAAACCTTCCTCCCTATTCACACCGGCTTCGGGCTGGGTTTCCTTTTAAATAATAGTTTTTGTATTAATAATTCATCGAGACGTTTTATTAGCTGTATAATGTTACATAAGGACACGCTGTTATGGAACTCTGACCTCCTCTGTACGCGTATGTGAGTTCTGTTGTGGTTCTCGATAAAGCACAGCATGTGGAAAACAGACCACAAATGGAACAAAAACTGCCCCACGCCCCACCCGTGCGAGCCACAGCTCCCCAAAAACGGGCGTCAGTTTATTCATCGTTCTGTATACCTTCCCCCTCGCAACCAGGCCCGTGAAGAATCGATCAATCATTGAGGGTTGCCATTTGTTTTGGACGCATATTCGATCAGGCAGCCCAATAACAATCATGTAATCATAGACCATAGGGCGACGGGTTTCCTCTCCCATTAAACCACACTCCACGCAGCCCGTTCGGATGGATTTGTTTTAGTTCCGTCTCGCTCCCGCTGCAAATCCTCCAAGACGTGGTGCCGGAGTCTTGTGTCCAGCTACCGGGCAAAATGAGAAAGGCTACTTGAAGGGTCTAGTACCACTTGATCCTGAAACTGATAATAGACAATCTGTTTTCACATCGGCTCGACATCGGCTTAGGTCAGCAGCCATGGGGCTGCCATAGGCTGTCATCTTGCGGTTCATTTTGCCGGGACATTGTCCGTACGGTAGTGGGCTTTATGCGTTTGACCTTTTTTCCCTTGCACCAAGGGGCATATGGTCTAATCGTTTAATGATTCAATCTCCTCCCAGAAATCGGAGCTTCAGCATCGTAGCCACCAGCAGCATCACGTTCCGGTGCTTTTAAGCGAACGGAATTAGGTTCCTTTGTAAGGGGGAAAATCGGCCATAGGGGAAACTTGTGGGTCTTGTGGCACGTGTTTGTCTGGTGCTGTCTTGTTGGTAGTTTTAGGTTGGTATCATTTTTCTTTTCTAAGATTCACATAGGCCTCTGAGACAGTAGAGAAGGGGATATGAAAGGTCAAATAGAAGAGGCCATCGTTTCGGGCGATAAGAAGAAGATATAGAAGAGGGCATCGTAATCTTCAAGGTTCATGTGTGTGTGTGTGTGTGTGTGGTTGTTGGTGTAATCAAATCTATATTCAAATGAAGGCACGAGACCAGTTTTTGCTCCAAGTTGCAGATTTCGCTTGTTT
>KB699126.1:0-53280 GCA_000349165.1 Anopheles christyi | reverse complement strand
TGGCTAACATTCTAACACTTTGCACACGTCACAGGATAAGTGTGAAGTGAACGCAACTGACCAACACGCTGCAGCCTTCGACAATGGACACAGGAGCTGAACGTACGTAGAAAGCACAAGGCATTCTCGCTTCTGTCGTAATGAACGAGCGAATGGAGGGAGCGCGTGTGTGCCCTGTCATGATGAATTGCAGGGAAGCTTTCACACGCCTGTCAGCTTGCCGATGGAAGAAGATGGAGTCTTACGCCTTCATTCTTTGCCCTCCTTCGCTCCAAGCTCCAAACAAAATTGGGTGCGTCACCGCTAGTGTCCTTGTGCGCTCCTGAAAGTGCCGTGGGCTATGGGAAGTTGACTTGCACGATTTGTTGCATTGTTTTAATGGGCATTCTTGAAGCTTCCGGCTGTTGCCTATTGCTTTTCATCAGCATCCCTTTGAAGCAGTGCTGTTCAATCGATCGAAATGACTCAGCAGCTGGGAACGCACACCCGGCCCAGAGAAAACGGCAAAGTGTCAATCGAAATGTCAATTAGTGCGAAACAAAACTGGCAAAAAAGTGGGTGAGATTGATGGGATGACGATCTGTACAAGTTGGAGTGCCTTCTTTCGAGTTTTAAGATTAAAACTGTATGTATGTGTGTGAGTGTTAGCTGAACAAAAGAATGACTTGAAAGAATTGGAAAGAGCATGGAAAGATAACCTTTGTTCAACCTGAGAATGAGTTGGCCTTTGATAAGTTTTTATACGGAAGGTTGAAACACAAACGATCATTTAGATATTATAAGATGTACAAGACAACTTTTTATCTGACTGACTAACTGACATGCTGTTAAGCTCCAGAAATGCTTGTGTGTTGAACGTTATCTCATAACTTAAAACACTTCCTTTCAGCATGTGCAATTCCCATTTGACAGGAAACGCGTTCCAGCCTTATTCAATTCAAGCCGAATACGTGCTTGGCCAAAAAATTAATGACCAACTTTCGTGCCAACCGTCCCGCCCACCCCTGTGCCTGTGTCATAAATGAAATGAGCGTCAAGCTGGCTTATCACCAACGTTTTCATCGAATCGAAAATCACCTCCCAACAAAAATTAGACATGCGGGACTCGTTCCGGAAGGAATCAAACAATTTGTGGTCAACGTTTGCCGGCACAACACCTGCAGGCGAATGAGCTCCAATCATAATGGCCAACTTTGAGGTGTGCGGCAAGTCTGAGGCCTGCACGGCACGTTAATGTTCGACAGGCACGCACGCCATTTCGGTGTGGTGAATATAAATAAATTACATATGCTGTGGGTGAAAAAAAAGGGAAAGCTTAACTTTTTTAACACATCGGAGGTTCAGGGTCTGTGTTTGTTTTATCCATAGCCGGCAATGTTTCCTATGGCAAGAATCACGATGTGTCATTTGTATACCCGCCTTGGGGAATATCTGATCTCTGCTGCTTACGTACGGTGCTGCATTGTAGGTGAACTGCGTGATGTGGATACTTGTTCTAACTTTTCTCGACGTTTTCTTCTCGCATCATACACCACTTGCCCTTCAGGCGCTTCTCGCCAAAACTACGAACGCTTTCGATTTCCAATCGAAAAATTTTATATGTACTACAGAAACAGTACCAACCTGGACGCAATCATAAAAAAAGTCTACTCGAACAATCCCGGAAGCCTTAGATTTAATTTTCTCCTGCTCTCTCCGGTCTCCGTTCTCCATTGGTAGCCAAGGAGCGATGAACTGAAAACGACCATACGGCCGGCTTTTTGCCCGCAGTTGCTTAGACACTTTTTATTTTCCGCGGCATTCGGTTTCGGCTCCCGCTAAGCGGAATGATCTGCTCTTATCAACCAAACGCACTCCCGGGGCGTTTCCGCACAAGATTTTGAGCCCATAGATTTCACCGGCGCTTTACCACTCGCAGTACCTCTCTGCGGCCTCATTCCAAAGACCCGCTTGATGGACTTGAGAGAAATTTTCGCAAAATCCACACGGCTTCTAACGACGTATGTGTACATGGCGTCCTCCCACATATATATTTGTGTGCGTTCGTTTCCTGGTAGATCGTCTTTGGTGAAGCGAGCAAGGGAGTGCTCACGGTGGCTGCTATGGTCGATGAATCTGAAAAAATCTTCCACTGCACAGAGTAGGGAACGAAACAGTCTTTATTGGTTTTAGCACACAAGCGGTACCGCTTGCGATTTTTTTTTTTTGTTTCTTGCTTTTGCACGCGCGCGCTTCTCGCTTCATTGCCATTGCACACATACAGATACCTACACCAACGCCATGTTCATCGTCATAGGTGGTCGTTAAGGTTTGCGAAAGGGAAGGTCGGATTCCCGCAAAGGAAATAAAAAAAAGGTAAATGGAGGCAACAAAAAAAAAGAAGCTTTCGCTTATATTGCCCTGCTGGGAAAACTGTTGCCAATCGAGTTCGGGGTGAAATGTACGGGTAAACTTTGCTTCTTGCCATATTCATAGAAAAGCGCTTCTTTTGAAACCCCACCTGGGGTGAAGCTGGAAGGTGATTGAGCGAAGAATGAACAAAGAACAATTTTCACCAATTTAACGAAGCTCTTGAGTCTCGCTTCCCCCTGTGTGCGATTATGTGTGTATGTGTGTATCGTGGACAGTGGATTACCGTATGATATCAGAGTTTAGATACGGCTGCCAACTGGCAATCATAACCCTCCAGAAACAAACTGGGCGTGCTTAAAAAAAAGTGAAACAAAAATTCTATCCCCGTCAAACCGTTTGAACGTAAAACGCAACGGAAAGTTGAGAAAAAAATGATTCAGGTACGATGGAGACGCATGGTGTTTTTTTTTGGGTAATTTGTGTTTTCTCTGAAGCTTTCGAATGGATATTCATGCGTTCGTGATGAACCGGCTGTGGTAGAGCAGAGAAAACCACACACCATACAGGTTTTGGAGGACATTCAACTGCCAATACAGTCACACATATTTTCATGGGGATTTGAAGGGATTTAGAACTTACGCTAGAAACAGTAGTTTTTAAGAGTCTCGATTGGAGTTTCTCTGTGAAGTATTGTTGATTTAGGAAAGTAACAATCAATATCATTTGACACGATGTCTTATCATTTTTATTAGCCATTGGACATTATTCCTTGCAATTGAACCTAGTCAATTAAAATATTTGTTTTGCAACACACATACCATACATACATACATGGTTTAAAACATACTTAAACTTTAACATACACTAGACCTCATGCTCTGGCTTTGCAAACTTTAGGCATTCGCATATAACTTGATGTAAAACTACGAAAAAGTAAGCGAAATTCAATGGCTACAAACTGTAGCGTCTATTAATCTAGTTGCCAATGCTTCTTTTTGTGCAGAATACATTCTGGAAACACATTCTCACCGAGCTACGTTGCACCGTAAACTATCTGAAAGGTGAAAGGTCTAACAGCAAGGTGTGAGCATGTGTGTGGATGTTTTTACCGTTAGATGAGTAACCATTCTGAAAAAGTAAGGTGTTACAAGCCATTGTGCTGGTAGAAGCCTTCACCCATAAGAGTGTTTCGTTTGTGCATCTAATTGAAAGGTTACTCAAATCAGTTCAAAGTTTGATGCCCCGGAAACATTTTTATGCCTGCCCGGGTTCCCTATATTGGGGAAGCTCACCGTTTGTCTACCCTTTCTCCCTACAAGCGTTCACCTCTGACCAAACACATCCGACGTTATAGAGCCATTTCTGGTGCAAATCTTTGTCCTTATGGTTATTACAACAGCATGAGCTCTACTGTGGATTCCATTGAATGAAGATTTGAACTTTTCAGCTTTTGTGTAATCTCATTACCCTGTTTTGTTGCTTGTTGCTGAACGTGTTTATGCATTTGTGTGGCTGAGCAAACTACATGTATACCTAGGTGTACGCTTTATTTCCTATGTGTTATGCAGCATATAGAACAAAAACCCTTGTTACCAAGTTCTCGAGAGTAGCCCGCCAGTGCAAAACGTCTTTCATCTTGGTAAATTATTTAAATCTTCTCTGCACCGGTCCCTGGAATAGGAGAGTAGGAGGCATCCGGAAAACTGTGGTTATGTTTGAGAGCTTGGAAAGCTGTAGAAATTGAAGTTGAATTAGCAGTAAGCAAGCAAGGCTGGTTGGTACATTTTCTACGAAAATCAGTCAACAGAGCACATCAGTTCCATTCCTGAACACAAAACTACGAATGTAAAAGTAGGATTTTGCGAATCATTTTAAGAGCTGTTGTTACAAAGGGTAAAAAATAGCACAAAAAACTACCACTGCAAGAGATCGGAATGTAAGACGTGCGACGAGTTGCAGGTGCTGCTGGTCTTTGTGGTTTGCTTTAAATCTTGCATGTGCATATTAAAACAAGATCCTGCTTGTTTCAAGAAGCATGGTAACATTCATTTGGTTCATCTCATTCATTTTCCAGTTCTCGGTGGTGCGGTGCATCAAGCCATTGACAGTTGAAACAACCTGCTCGCTTGTTAAACTGTCATCGAAAGCTGTGGCTTTGAATACATTCGAGTAATTTTCAACTGAATATCAACAGCATAGCTAACAGTTACAGTATAACTTTCAACCGAATACCATTAATTTTACATTATTAGTCCCTGTGAAACAAATCACATTCTGTGTACCAACAAATAAATAAATGTTGAAAGTTTCCTTCCTTTATTGCAAACCCCAAATTTTGTATGTGCTTCTAAAATTGGTGAGCTTGCTACTCCATCGCTCAACCTATTTGGCTTTCAAAGTATTTTCCCTCTTCACCACCGGGTATGAACTATTTAATATTGCAAACGAATCCTACTGTCTCGAATGCTTCTGCTTCTGATGCAACGATTTTTAGGATTTCTGTGCATTTGCTTACGTGTATGGGTTAGTAGATTTCAACACATTGGGAGTAGATGTACTTTGTTTCTGCTATAAAAAGCCAAAAAAAACATGTAGGTTTTCCACTATACTAGTTCCGGAAAAGTTGTTTGGTTTTATTCACCTGTTCAAAGCATCGGTCATATAGAACGATGCGTAAGCATGCAAACAAATATCATGTTCTTTGCTAGTGCTGGATTAAAAAGAAACATATACTTCATCTGTACAGTTGGCATCGTGACGTTCTTTATCCAACACTAGAAAAATGGGTAACATCAAGAGCTTAAAAGCTAACTATAACAGCAATGTTACTTTTTCTTCCATTTTACCTTCTGTAGCAAGGTAGATTTTGGTAAATTAATGAGAATAATAAACCTCAATACTGGCGTCGGATTAATGTGTTGAAGGTTGTTCAGAGAACAGATGGTATATAAACACATAATGCACAAAACACTTATGAAGATATCGAGAGGTGCGGCGGTTAGATTAAGGATAAAACCTAACGGAGAAATAGGAAACGACTTTATCTCGCAATCCAGAATGCATTTGTAGTGTGAAAAGCTTGTACCGCTTCCCAAAGGACTTAACGCTACCAATGGTGATAAATAGAGCGAACACAAGAGCTGAGAAGAATGCTGGGTACCGAGCATGGAAGTTATTGTTTTGTGTTCGTGCAGGTGTTCCAGTTGAAAATTATTACCAAGTGACAAATTGTGCTGCCATTATCAAGTTGAGCTGGTGTACCTTTATGAACCCATGGCTGGTCGGCTGGTCAAGCTTGATGGCCGCCAGACGTCTCACCCAGCCCAGCTGTCATTTGTCATAATGCGTCCGATGTTATCACGTTTAACATCACTTTCCTTAAATCACTACTAATTTCATTAGAGCTTCCAATCGCATCCATCGTCCTGTGGGCCCGGGTACTTTTGTGTCCCGTCGTCTTTGCTCGATCACATCGCCGTCAGTAGCATTTTGGTAGAAAGTGAGAGAAGATCCAGAAAGACTGACGATAGCAGAATATCAACGAATTGTAGCTGTTGGACTACCACTGACAGGGAGCCATACCATCACCACTTCTCCATCAGCACCGATGTCCAGGCTGCTTCAGGCATGATTTATGATTATTTCTTGGGGAGCTGCAAAAAGCCTGCGGAAGCCTGCAGCATCACCCTACAACACATTTGGCTGGTCCATCCACGTTAAGCTTCAGGAGCTCGAGTTCATGTGGCCTTATGGACGTCATCATCTGTAATGATGGCATGAGGCTCCAGGGGCATAACGCGTCCTTTCAGCCGAATGTCAGTGTCATATCATGGTTGATTCATATCACGGAAAATTGCTCAATTTTTGTGTCGCTGTTGTGGCTGCTCGCGCTTCTTCGTCATGGCGGTCCGCTGTAGTAATGTTGTCGATGTTATTTTGGAGTTGTTTTCCTTTCAAAGACGTACCTTTTCTCGTGGAATCAAAGTCCTGAGCGGTGCCGAAAGCGGCTAGCTGTCGATCCTTCACTTATGTTTGTTTTTCCTCTTGTGATTTTGAGAGATCACTGCAAACACTTTTAGAGGCTAGACTTCTTCTTCATCCTCAACAAGCACACCGATGCACACAAACAAACACACACAGACACACGTGGAGAGTATGCAGCCCTTCAAACGGCACGTGTACAGCTCAGATTACATTATGTTCGGTTTTAGCTACGTTGACCGCGTCGAATAGGCAAACCGTCGTTGGCGCTGGTGTGAACGAAACTTCTTTACCATGCAGACGGGGATCTTACCTGCGATAAGATTGAAATTCAAGCATTTCAACTTGACGACTTCCTACGCCGGTTATGTTGAAGAAAAAGGCACAAGGTTGCTGCTTTGTATTCTGCCACATCTCTGGCGGCTGATTAAAGGTGAATGAAATTTTAATGCTGCTGCAGGAGAATGTTTTGAGAGCGGGAACTTACTTTCCATCCTCTTTCCCGCGAACATTATCACCCAGCTATTTTCAATATATAACGAAGAACATGGCGACAATAATTGGCACTCGTAAAACTGATCCTACGGTAGCGATATTTTCAATTTCCGTCTTACTTTCGTTGCAGCGACTCCATTTCTAGGATTTTTATAAAGGATTTTATATGAATACAGAGTTGTAAGCGACACGTTGCCGTGCAAACGGTAAGGTGGTTTGTTGCTAGGATGTAAAATATATTCGACAAAAGGCAGTAGCTTTATTAAGCTTGCGTTGCAAAGCCTCAGCCGCAAAATGGGAACACCAATGAAATAATTACTTTCACAATAGCGAACATTTATAAACCATGCATTTGTTCAGCTTCCTTTCGTTTGCAGGACAGAGTCTCTTTGTGTGGCGTACATGAACAATTGATGGGTTTGGCATGATGTACAATAGGGCGCGTGGTGTGTGTGTGTGTATTTGTTTAAATATTTGTCCAGGGTGTGGTTTTTGGCAAAATGAGAGGTTAAACCGTTAAAATGTGAGAAAAAACTGAGGTAGAAATGTATTATGTAAATTGAAAAAAATGGTTGAGTAATTGAACAAAATATATGTTTTCTACATCAACTCGTTGCTATTAACATGCAACAAAGTTGTATCACTCACATGCAAAAAAAAAAACACACACTTTTACATTTCACTGTTGATCTCCGAAGCGTTATCACCATGCAGTGGGTTGATCAATTAAAAACAATTTCACGCCTTCCGTACATTTCCAGATACAGAGTATTTGCTACTCAAACCCATCACGGTGTATACAGGTGACCAAGTGAGTGATTTATCATTGGCAACCATAACCTACCTCTTTTCCTTTCACCAAAGCCCAACAAGTTGCTAGTGAGCTTGAGTTTCTTTGGTGGTGGTGGTGTTTCACAGTTGGAAAACCTTTTCAAATACATATCCATTGATTTATCGAATCGATTGTGAAAGAGTCCTATGGCGTGTCCGTGCCACAATACAGCGAACACACCATTAAAATGGATGAACAGGTCGCAACTGGTGAAAATGGGTTTGGGGACAGAAAGTGAAAAAAAAAGGAAATCCCTCCCGTTCTCATCGGTTTTCCATTCAGTATCAATTTTTATTGTCCACCAGCGTTCTGTCAACAGCGATAAAACCACTCCATCGGGTGGAGATTGTTAACAATTGTTGCTGTAGTGTTGCGGCCCGCACCAAGATATGGATAGGAAATGCATTGTGTGTGTGAAAGAAAAACAACAAACTCATACAGAGTGAAAACGAGAATGAAAACCGCGGACACAATTGTATGCATTCATTTTGGGGAGTGGTCCGAGAATAGACGATTTGAGTGAATTGTGTGGGAAAAACAATTAGTCACCAATGTACCTTGGCGTTTGCTACCGGTATTATAAATGCAGGGGATACAATTTTATTTGAAATATATCTTTTTACAATTTTACACTATTCAAATCGAATGGAACGCTAGTTTCACTATCAAGAAAACGAAGCAAACACTTTTCGAAATGGTTTGAATATGATATCTTTGTACAGAGCGTCCTCATTAATTAAAGCTTTTGAAAAGAGTGAATCGATACCATCATGATCACTTTTTTGTTACGGAAATATTTGTTATTTCCTTTTTTTCGGTTTATTATTATGCCACACTGTGCACATTATAATTGAAAACACTATCTTATGGCCTTGAGGAAGGTTTATACAGATATGCTTTGGCCTTTCATTAATAACCAGTTGGTCCAACTTCAATTTTCTCCAACTGAACTCAAAAAAGAATGAAGTTGAACAAATGTTGGTGCGTTGTTCAATCGAATACATCTTTTCCGTAATAAAAAAAGTCGTACATGAAACCACGTAACAACAGAATAGAAAATAAAAATATAATTGACCAACCTTCGCTTTCCGTCACTTATCCATCGAGCATGGCTGCGGATGAGTGCAAGATTCTAACTAAACCGAACGTGAATGATTGTCGGTCGGATTACACGATAGTGTGTAACGAGACTTTATTTTCTTCCCGTTATTCTACGGTTTGTCTGTGCCATATGAAGCAAAAAATGCTGTGCTGATACATGGTGCTTTATGTCGTTCGCCTCAAACAATAAAAACCCTTTTGTCTGCCTAGGACATGTAGCCTAGACGGTAGCAAAAGGTCAACTCGGGCTTGTTCATGCTAATGCCTGGCCGCTAGCAGTTTGCACTTTATAGTTCGAAAGTTAATCTGCATAATGAGGATTGCATAGGCTAATCGAATAATCGTTATAGTGCACTTGTTTTGAATTTTCGTAAATGTTGCCTTTAGTAATAGGATTGACAGCATAAACTATGTGTTTTTAATTTTTAATGGCCTTATTGCAGTAACCCAATGTCTTTGTTCAGTTCCACTAAACTGATTACTTATTTATATTTTTGATTCTATAAACTCATCTTCGGTTTCGGTTCCCAACAGAAAAAATACGAAAGATTTAGGATGAGTTTATTCTCTTGCGGCTTTCTTTATTGGCACTACCACTCGGACCGACACAGAAGCCACTCGCTAAACCAGCATATACCTCGAGGGGATATACTGTCGCCATTGTATCGCGGTACCATGCAGTTGTTATTTCATTTCATTTCCGCTTTCGACAATAAAAAAATCCTCCTCGATCCTTACGTGCTTGTGTGTAGGTGTGTGTTTCACTTTGAGTGCCATACTGCTCAAGGAGAGACGTTTTGGAACCATTCTTCGTCACGTTCATGATATTTCACTGGCCACTTTCAACGAAGTCCCCGAGACGAAGAGCAAAAGCATCATTGCCTGGGGTTATTTCTTCGTGCACAAATTTTGAAGCAATGATTGTGGCAAGTAGGGTCCGCTTTCATGACAGCAGAGAAAATGAAAAAAAAAGCACAAGCCCAAGAAGAGGATCCGGCTGAGGATGCTTCAAAATGCTGAATCTTCCACCGGTCGTACTAAACCAATGGTAAAAAAGGGGTTTTAAGATTGAGCACTTAAAAATTCATTTTTACCACGAAAGCAACAACCATACTCCGGGTGGGTGAGCCCGTACACCTAGATACGAGCACTTTGAGAATTGTTCGGAATTGTAGTTCTTTTATCCGGGTCGGGTGAACACAAGACAGAGGCAGAATGAATTGAAAGGATTAGCAATCGGTAAAGTCTTGTTGTTTAAAGTGCTGCTGCTAGCGGTGCAGAAACAAGGCAGCTGACCTGACCTCAAACAGGGAACGCTTTAAATCTTCCTGAAGAGGCAGGATTACCGCTAAAGTGTTTGTTGCCTCAAATGGACCGCTTTTTTGCAACGAAGTTGATTGATGTTTCTTCCTTGCTTGGAAGCATATTATTGGAAAACCTGTTGGTGTCTTGGAGGAATGGTACGAAACAAAGTACCTCATCTCCAAACCTGAGGCCCGTGTAAGGCTCGATGTGTTTAGAGTGTAAACAATTGATGTTGTCACAAGAGCAATACCTCCTGAATTTCTCCATTTCCTTCAGTAACTCTACATCTCCCGTTGTGTCTTGTTTAATCTCTCAGCTAAAAAAGTGTTAAACAGCAAGGAGTGTAAATTGTTTGTCGGTGTGATGAGAAATGTTGACACAAACATCTTTCCTCCGGAACTCTCTGAAACATTACTTGAACCGGTGATGGAAGGATTATGCAAATTGCCTTTTAATAAATAAATTTCATTTGCCTGCTCATCTCTCCGACCCGTACCATATGCTGGTCTTTCGGGTAGGTGTTTCCTCAAATTTAGGCGTTATATCAGCGCACTGTAACAAACCTGACTAGATCTGGTCAAACGTTAAGGTTAGAAACGATGTTCCACAAAAGAAAGAGATATACACAAAAAATAGGCTGAGGGGATTTAGTTAATATTAATTGAAAATCCCCTCTGTTCATTCCAATTCCGATTCGTAAAGCAGAAAAGGATACTGGAAAGCTGGACCATTTTTTTTTAGATATCCCTACAGACGATACTCAACGTTGAGTTCTAGGCAAGAAATCTCTTCCAATCGGTCTGAAATTAGTTATACTTCCTCGCTAGATTGCAGCCAGATTTCCAGATGCACAAGGCTCCCTACTGCACCGGACACGTAATCGTAATCAGATTTGCCAGACGTTTCATGAAATACATAAACGAGCATAGCGGAAGAGAATATCTCCCGAGAATATCGACATGCCAGGAACGTTATGCTCAATTGTAATTGCCGCATATTGCTGTGGAAACGTTATGCAGTTAAGAATTATTCTAATAGACAGGCTCTTTTGAACTTTTCTCGACCTGATTGGAGGATATATCCATTCACTAGGTTATTGGTGCATTAAAACCGTACGTGTGGTTTTATTCCTTTCAACTAATTCCGTTTTCTCCAGAAACTCACTCTAAATCTTCTTCTCCTTCGTGCATGGAAGAACACTTTTTTATTCTTACAATTTCTCACAAAATCGCTTCGGTACAAGTAGTAGCGTGTGAGATACAAATGTACAGGGGTTCTTCTTTTTGGTTGGATTAGTCCGTAAAACAGTATCGTTGATTGGAAAGCTGAACAAACTACTTAGTGTATCTCCGGGTGACCACCGCTTATGGTTGCGGCTCTAGAAATATGTTTCATTTGCCGGAGCAAGGATTCTGTGATTGAAATCATGGTCAAACGATTTTTTCTCCGGTTAGGGAAATAAGTGTGAGAGAGGGAAAGAAATAGAATTGGGTAGGAAAAAAAACCGAATATATTAAATCCACCATGATAATGAAAATGTTTCAAGCGTATGAAGCTTGGATACATTCAATAATGTGATTTTCGCATTCCGATCGATCGACCCCATGCACCGCACACCCCAAAGCCGGCATGACTAATCCAATGGGATTCCGAGACGGTCGTTCCGAGAGTAGATTGAAGCATCCGATAGGCCACACACTGACAAAACTGTGGAAAGAGGATTCTATGGAGACATGGGTAGTTGAACGAGGACTTTATGCTCAAAACTCTCTACATGACCGTCCGCTACACTTTGGGTCGGATGCGTGGAGGGAAGAGGTCTCGATTGGCCAGCACCACAGACCAAGCTACCAAGGGCAGTGATGCGAGTAGTAAGAGAATGTTCGTTCTTGCAGAAATTCGATAGTCACATTGTGACTTTCCTACCATGTAGGGGTGGCAGACGTCGGAATAGCTGAAGGGACGAAAAGTTTTGAGCTTGCTGTTCAAGCACCCATATATCCTGCCCATGCATCCTTGCGTTCCCTTAAGTTTCTCCGTCCGTAGAGTTTCTGATTATTTCCGCCTATCGATCGGATCAATTCTCCCGATTGAAGAAAACCGGAAGTGACGCTATAGTAGTCGATGACAGCAGAAGCCTTGCTTCGGGCTGTTTCGCATCCTCTAAGGTTGCGAAGCGAGAAGTTAGAGCACAACGAAGGTTGGGACATGGTGTGAGCCGGTGCTGTTCTTCCTTAGCCAGCTCGGTAAGCCGAAAACCTATACGTGGGGAAAGTATTTATACGAAGAAGATAATTCAATTTCAAAACTTAATTTATCTAACAACCACCAGTCGGCGATGTCGTCGTCGTCATCGTAGACGGACGACTTTTTCGGGCGTACCGGAAGCTCCCAGCAGGATTTCAAGCCTGCGGATCGTGGTGTGATACAGAGCCATTGTGTATGGTGGACAGTTGAAGTGGGCCTTTTTTGGAGTAGGCTCCGCACAGGCCACCAATTTACGGACCTTCCGGCATCCATTGACACACTAATCTTCTAAATCGTGTGTGTATGTGTAAATCGAGAGAAGGGTAGATATCTTCGTGAGGCCGCTCTCTTTCTGGTCGGGAACCATTTGTTTTCTATTACCGGATACGGAGTGCGGTGGCGGTTTGTGCATTATTGTCTCTGTGTGTTTCTGTGTGTGTTTTTCGGGCGCTAAATAGGGTGGGTCCTAATGAATAGAGTGCCAAAATGCCCCTAGGGCGTTCAAATAATCTACTTCGATCGGCAATTGGGGAATTTGTACTGTAAGGAGATGATTTGTTTCTCTTGGTTGGTAGGTGAAAGTGCGAAAAGGTGAATAATAGATGAAACAAATGGATGGAGAGAAAGGAAGAGATAGGAAGAGACATTGTGGGCGTGCGTTTGCCGATGAACTTCAATGCCACATAAATCGATTCGTGCACATTTCTTAATATGGATAATAACCGTTCACGCAAATTAGTTATAGAGATAATTAAGATATTGGATAAAAATTGAGCGATGTAAAAAGTTGTACATTAATATTCCTTTTTGGCAGGTTTAAAAGCTTTAAACAGGTTTGATGTGCAATAAAATTGATACATAATTCACTTCAAAACCAGAGGATAGTCTATTGTTCAAAATCAAAGATATCATCATTCTGCAAACCAAAGATAAGAGTTGAGTTTCAAAAGTTTCATTTTACCACAGCGTATTTGCTTCACATGACATTCTCGGCAGTTCCAGCATTGAATGTTTTTTTGATTTGCTCCACTCCCTCGACCTTAAAGTTGGTTTGCTGTAGGAACAATCTGCTCTACAATTGAGCACTATGGTGTAATTTAATTGTCGATACGAGAGTAACAAACATACCACCAGGCCGGTGATGGAATGGTTTTTTAATTATCCAACGTGAGAAGTTTCTGGTATTCTGAGGGCATTTTGAGGCACAACTTTTCGGAACCTAAAGAGCATGGTGTGTTAGTACATACTAGTAGGAATGTTTTGTGCTTCTTTTTTTCTTCAAAACATTCAATTATCGATCGAAAAGAAAATTCTTTGAACATGGTCACTATGTGGACCAATATTTTTTGTGTCACTTTTGGTAACACACCCTTTGATGATTTTTGGCATATTGAACGTGGAAACAATGTTTTGAATAGAATTTGTTTTTCAATGGTTTCCCCCAATCACCGTGAAATGATTGACGAACGCAGAGAAAATCTATTAAAAAGGTTAATTTTATCCTTTAACTCCCCTTTTGTGTTTAATAGTTTCCAAACCGTAGAACCATTTAAAAGACGTGGTCATTTTTAATTGATTATATAAACAAACGACTCAACGAATATAACATTACTATGACAGGTGGACACATTATCATCAATCTTTCAATTTGACGTTAATTGACGGCATATAAAGCCACATTTAATATCAATTCTCTGTGACTGAGTGAAATTGAATGGCAAAAATTATTTGATTTGACACGATGCCCGTATGCCGTGCGTGTCGTTTTGGAAGAAATTCAATTAGTTTTAAAATATCAATCCATTCGGCGATCCCCAGGATAAAATGGTTCAACACCGCAAAACGCCAATGCAATCGAAACCAGAATGTGTCGGTCACCATATCGAACCTAACCGAATAATCCATTCGAGGCACGATTGAAGCAGCCAACACTCTGCCCTCGATTTATAGCACCCGTCCATGGCAGGATCAATGTGACGGGTGTTCAAACACATGGAGCGCGTTCGCGGCATAGGTCTTTGGGTCTGAAATTGATGCCGGAAATGAAGTAGCTGTCAACGGGCTTTCCAGTGCTTCGAACGCGCACAGGGGCGGCAGTAAGCATTGTAGGAACAAAGACAATGGAGCGTATGAACGGTTTGAGAGCGGAAGTAGAGCGAGGGTCCACAAGTTGTCCGCCGTGTTTAAAAACGCCAACAATAGGTGTGGCTCTATAGGAGGGGAAGGTGGTTCCATTCGACAGGACTTTAGTATGTTGGTTCATATGTGAGAGGCGGCCACACGATAAGCCATCTACTCAGTTTTTGACTTCCTTGTTTTCGAAGGGATAATTTTTTGGAAAGAACAATCGAGCCTACAACCTCTCGAGCTCGACTTCATCAGCATCATCTGTCAGGTGGCGACAACGACGACCGCATTGTTCCATCGCTCGAGGTTGTTGGAATCTGATTTACAACGCCAGTCTCGTCCGATGGCAATTTATCAGCGACTTTGAGGCTCTGCCGGCGAACAACAGTGCGTGACACTGTTCCAGCTGACTGACTGGCGGTGATAGCAACGTGGGTACACAATACTTTCCAGCAAAGCAAAAGCAAAGATCGATTTGCCAATTTTCGGGCGTTTAACGGGGGAATATGTTCGTCGTGAAACTTCTTGACAGTAGGACGATAAATAATAAATCGCCCTTGCCCGTTCCCGTGGCACTCCTGAATCTCCACAGGCAACATCCAACTAAGAAGGATCATCATTGACGCGTTTGTGCGAAGCATGTAACCATGTTGTCTTTCATCCTGCATCCACGGGTCGCGAAATATGATAGAGAAACGCTAGCGGAGTGATAGACAAGCGATGAAAAGCAATCACGTTCACATAATGACGCGTAATGATATCATATGAAATCGTAATTACGTCAAATCTGTCAATTTGTTTTGATTAATGCGAGTTTCTCCTGCCGGCCGGCGGTGAACAGCATTTGCATGGAAAGTTTCAATCATGCAGAAACGCGACAGTGCCGATTTGTTGTTCGGTTGCCAGCAACATGTCATGTAACAAGATATAACCTTAGACATAAACAGGATTTCTTGACTAAGTGTAACGGGTGCTTACATCGTTTAATAACATTGCAACTAAATTTGAGCATGTTATCTCTTACTTGACATTAGCATTTATACCTAAGAGGACACTCTGAACTCGTCTGTGGTTACAACTATTCGGTTCAAATTGATAGTTACATTGAACGTTGCATTACTGTGGTCATTTCTCTTCCTGTGCCTCTCGCTCTCAAATGAATGTTTTCATTCATGTTTTTGGTCAATTAATTAAAATTGTTAGACACGCTACAGTTCCGATGTGTACGATGGGATAAGCTGTGCACTTGCTTCACATCAACGTCATCCCGCACCAGTTCCATTTTATACACACTTGTTACATATAGCAAAAATATAGCAAAAAATATGAATTCAATGCTGAACCGACTCAAAACAAGGAAGTTAAAGGTGGCCGGGAAACAGTGCTGAGTCCCCGGAGCAATTGCTGTTCCGTTTCAAATTCAATTTTTAATTAAAATTATAACACGAGTTATACCACCCCAGCAGTTGCAGTCCAGCTTCATAACAGATAGGGTAACTAAGGCAGCTAGGAAGTTTGTCTGTTTCCCCTTGGCCCTTTTTTGCTCTTTCCACTACCACCATCTCAATGGCAAGCTGGTATCAGTGATGGTGAATAAAATTTCCCTTGCGATGACTCAATGTTCACTCGTTCTGACGCCCAATCTTCACTGCAGTTGACCACGGTAATTGCATGGTACGCTGCACAGTGCTGGACAACATGCAGCTACCAACGGACTCTCATAATTATGAACTGCAATCTTTTAGCGGTACAGCAATGTTCCCTCAGGTATTGTATACCGAGCTGGTAATGTTGTCAGTGGCTGGAGTAGCAAGATTTTCAATTTTCCTAACAACACTTTTATGTCTGTCAGAACGGTTGAATGCTTCCTTAAGCCCGAAAGTGATCAAACTGTTTTCATGTTTGGTATGAAGATTCCACTAGTTTGCTTGCATATTCTAGGAAAGGATAGAGTATTTAACACGATACTGTTATATACGTGATAGTAATTCATAACGTGCTGCGTAATAAATTCAATTAATGTACTATTTGGTGTCAATCATCCGTGATAAAAAACACTTTTTAGTTTGTTAGCAATTAAATAAATTCAAGTTGCAATTTTACACATTTTACCTTTTTTTCTCTTGAAGCGATATAGTGCCCTAAGAATTTTTGTTCATTTGTTGCCACAGCGACAATGTCAAATGGTTAATTATTTTTTTTACATAAAATAACAAAAACTGTATCAGTAGAAAACATTTTTCCATACTCAATTTCATATCAAAGTTAACATAGTTTACATTTTCGGTCGGAATCAAAATGATGCGTTTGTAAATTTACATGAGCAATTCATACATTGTTTTGACCGACAGATAGACCAAAGTTAACGTGCATTATCACTGATGATGGTGTAAAGTAAAGATGGGAGATCAGTTTAATTTATATAAATTTTCCTTGTTTAACTCCGTTCGTTTAGGCTTGGTTTCGATTTTCGATTTCGAGTTGACTGACAGGCATGCATACAGTAATGCATACAGGGAAACAGCAACAGTTTGGTGTAGTTGAATGCGAAAAATAATACATTATTGAACATTTGTGGTTTGTGTTTTTAATAAATGTAAAAAAATCAAATAATGGAAGCTGGAAAATATTTTAACCAAATTGTTTGGTTCCTATCTTTAACCAAACAACGTGGATTCACATGACACTCCCTTTGCTAACATGACACACTTACAGCGAATGGATGCATCAACCATTGACACAAAATTGAAACAAAAAGTAATTAACGTGTGGGAAACAGTTCACCGGAAGCGTGTGCGTACATTCCGTGCACCCTCTGCACGGCACGGCCATGCCTCATGTTTATTACATTTTAGGAAGCCGAAGCAGATGGCCATCAGATGGTGCCACACTGAAAATGGATGCGCTTGCATGTTTTTTACGCTCTCTCTATGTCAGTGAAGCTTCAGCAATAGAATATTTCTCTTTCCATGCATTGAGGCCGTCGCTTGATCTCATTGGTAGTGGAGGCTAACGATTTGGCTAATAATATTCTTAACCGCGGCGGCCCACACACAAAGAGCATTCTTCATTCGCGTGCATCTCCGTTGTCTGGGTGCGCCATAGCTGAGTTCATCATTAGCGAGTGCAACTCGCTGATCATTTCTCACAATGATCCATTATCTGCCGATTGAATTTCCTGTGCGCTTGCTCCCTCAGTACGGATCTAGCGGAAAATTGTCTTCCAGCGCTTACATCTTTTATGATGCTGTGGGGTAAGAATAAGCGTAGCGGAGAGTAGCATAAAAAAACGGAATAAAATAGGATTATTTAGTGTCTCGTCCATCGCCGTCCGAACCGTACACGCGCTAGTAATCTCATTTTTTGGAGACTGATAGGACCAGACATTGGACCGTGGGGAGAGTCACCCCAGCGAGCGTTATTTGATACTTATTCGCGAAATTGCCCCTACTGCGACGGTGCGGCCGTAGGTCATTCTGGATGGGTGTGTCTGAGTAACTTTACCATTAACTGTGTCCCTCAGCAGTTTTGTCTGTGCCCGATCGATAGTATGTAGTCAATGTCACCATGCCAAATTGTGAGATGAAAACTGAGTTTATGCAGTCCATCCCGCGCGCGCTTGTACGCGATTGCATCAATCTTAATTAAAGAGTGGCTCGTGCTAAATGATTGCTGATGCAGCAGATGAATCCAACCACCACCTACACCAGCACCACCCCCAGCAACACCAATGGAGCTGACCCGATGCTTGAAAAAATGTGTTTAATTAATTTTTATTTATCATCAACACTTGTGGCACAGCAGCTCCATCGTTGACTAAGTGCAACCGTGCGATATGCAAATAGCTGACAGCTGACAGAAAGTGAACTGCAAACAGGGTGAGCAAAATGGGAAGCGTTTCATAAGTTGCATCGACACCCAATTGAATTGTTCCCCTGTGAGCGTGTTCAATCCGGCTGGTTTGCCAGGGAAGGATAGGAGATCGAGCATCAACCAGGAGGCAGAATGGAGGTAGTTTGACTCCCGCACCTCCAACTGAAACGCCGGCCAAGGTGACGCCAACCGCGGAAAACCGAGCGCGAAAGCGATGAGGCTGATGATTGGTAAAATATTGTTTTGACACATATATACAGGCGCTTACTGAGGGTGAGGCACTCGTTAGGGAAGCGTACATGCGAACCGCTTAAATACATTAATCACAATTTATATGTATGCTGAACCGATGCTAGCCAAGACACTGCATGTACTGTAGGCACAATTTGTGAAGCGGTCGGGTGCGTTCTGCCCTCACTCACTAACACAATTATTGGTCGCACTTATAGAATCATTCCCTGCCCGGTGGGCACAGCGGACACAATGGTTCAATAATTAAGCCATGAAGCTTCCCAGAAAACTGGTTGAACGATTGTGAGATGATGGGGTTTTACTGAGAAGCGTTGGGTGTTTCATTATCACTCCGGTTGCTGTCAGCTTTGGTGCAAAAGCTTCGGTAATGCTGTGAGCAATAAAGCGGACAAGAGTCAACAGCTTCACTGTTAGTTATGAATTTATGACCAATGTGCTACCACTGATGATCATTAAATGCAATTATTTGCCTTATCTCGGGTTCTACTCTATGTAGTAACGTGTTTCTTCACTTAACAGGTTAGTTAACAGATGTAAGAGTTTATATGACTCATTGTTTAAAATCTTTATTTTTTTTGCACAACATACAACTCTTAAAAGGAGTAGTCTCTTTTAGTTGTCTAAATAAAATAATGTATGCCCTGCAAAGCAATATTTTGAATGTTTAAATGTTTGTTCCATCTAGTCCACAATTATAGGACAGAATAATATAAAGAACAAAAACTATTTTTATAGCTATATGAGACTAGCAGATTGCTTTCGTCATGTCGTACATTATGTGGGCATGAGTATTTTGTTTAACCAGTACCCTGCCTTGTAATAAATCCTGCCCCAAGTGCATTGCCCTACTTACGTTAGAACGAAAGTTGCTCAAACTTCTGGTCAATCTTTTACTTCCTTCTTCTTTCGCTTATGCAACACCGCAAACGGTCTTCCTGCCTTCAGGCACGCATCCACACTCAACGTCAGCGCCGAACCGGGAACTCGATAATTCACCGTGCATTTACCCGATGCGGTACAAGAAATCACAGAGCGCGCTCGGGTTTAATCCACAGCAAATGCAGGTCGCTATATTGCACCGCTGATGATGATGCACCGCTGCAGCAATCATTTGTCATGGAGCGATGCAAACCCCCTTCCCCTACAATCCTACTCCTCTGATCGGATGGATGCACATTTGCGGTGTATTTCCTTATTGCTTTTCAAATGGCTCAAAGGCTATTCGGCCGGCCGCTCGATGTCAAGTGAAACGATAAGCTTCCCGGAGGGGTTACGGAGCTCCGTTTGAAAGTGACGATGGATTGGTATTAAGGAAAGATCCGGTTTGTGTCGGTGTGTTTGTACACGAGTGTGAGTGAAATTGTCCGGGGCTAGAGCTGAGCTGAGGCAGAGATTGCACTAGGTACACTTGCCATGCTCAGTTGCTTGTCACAGACTGTTTACGATCGGATCAACGCTGGGTGCTTATTAAGAGCATGCATCCGCTACGTGGTATAGGTTTTCGATTGAGGTATGTCGTATGTATGTATAAAGGAAACACATGAAGCTTCATGCTTTGATAAAAGGAACAAATGAACAGGAAGAGAAAATGACAGAATTAAATGATAAAAATTGCTTCTAAGTTTTCTACTGTAACAAAATATTTACTTTCTCGCTCCTCTATTTGCATTCAAAATGTTGTGAATCTTTCAGGTTTTTTTTATTATGTAATCCGATCAATGCCAATTAAAAACTGACAGCAGTACAAATTACACCGAGCAACAAATCTAGTCTTTCATCCTTCTTCACAGTCGACGTTCAGTAAAAAAGGGTATTATTCGAAATACCTTTACATTTTTCCGCTCGTAAATACAATCTCTCCAACAAAATTCAAATCGTTAACACACCAAAAAAATCGAACATTTTCAGGTCACGATACTAACGAACACGAAACATCAAGTGAAAGGACGCAATAACTCTCGAGAACGAAATTAACTTTCGCCTGTAATACAGGGTATGGGGTAAGACAGATCCTACCAACAAAGCTTCATCAACCGGAAATGAGCCTTTGATTACAATTTTTCCAATCAGATTGAAAACAGACAGAAGTTAAAACCATTCAAAAAAAAGCCTGTACTACAAAATACCTGCCCAAGAATGCTTCCACCTTCAAGTGAATCCCCCTCAACCTGGGTTGATTATTTACTGCCCGAAAGGTAAAGTTTCCCCAGCATCCGCTAATCAGTGTTGACTCGTGTCGAGTCAAGTGAAATAAGAGATGAAATAAATTCACTGCTTTCGAATACATAGACGCGAACTGAGGGGCATTTATTTTCACAAAACAAAACAGGAAAGGGAGATCGAGAAAGAGTTGCTTGGCTGCTTGGCAAAAGCATAAAAGCACACCAGCAAAAACAAAACAAAAACCTGAATTGCAAGCTTTTCGATGGAAAATTGCTAACGAAAAAGGGTTCTGTAATTAATCCACCTGACGGGCAATGCTGTCCGTCCCACCTGCAAGAGAAGTAAAGAAAGTCATTTGCGCAATTGGAATTCTTGCTCCCTTGGCAAAAGTTTTCCTTGTCGATTGGTTGTATTGTCTGTAAGGCTGTTTTTTTTTGGCGCGAACATATTTTAACCTTGTGTTTAATTTGGCTTGAATTCGACGACTTTATGCGAGGCAGCTACTAACTTAACGAAAATGGTTGAAAAACATGTGTTTAACCAAGTCAAATAACAACTAATGGAACTTTACTTGAGAACCGTTTGACGTACGCTTTGAAGTTATTTTACTATCACATTCTTGCCACAACAAAACAAATCATTCATAACGCGTAACGAACGGACGGTCCCGATTGAATGTTGCCATTTCAAGTAATGTTATAACCTGTCATTTGTCCTACCCTACTACACTCTAACGGTAATGACGAAGCACCTATTTTCCTACCGCCAAAATGTCACGTTCCTTCCTGTGCTTGTATTTTGTGTGCGTGGCCGAATGATGACGCACAGCGTATTTGCTTGCGAAATGACGAAAACATCCCGAAAAGGTCACCGCATTTTCGGTGCGAAACATGGGGATTCCTCAATGAAGCTCATCAACATTCAGAACAAAAACCGATCGTTATCCTTCTCGACAAAAACAGCAGCAGCAGTAGTCGAGGTTGGTATTTCCGGCTGAATTTCATCCAATCGATGTAGGTTTATTGCTGGATTTTTTATATCAGGAGAGATGGAAAGGTTGAAGGAAAAGAATAGGAATCCATGGAAAGGGGCAGGAAAAGTTTGAAAGAATAAGATGCTGGGCCTGTCATGAGGTATGCATTGAGAACAAGAAGAAGCCCTGGAATCGATCCCGGATGTCTTGAATGGAAGCTCTACAGACAACAACAAAAAGGGTGGAATTTGGTGTGCTGCAGGCACTGGAGTGGATGCTCCCGGAAATCGGAACCTAAAGTTGAAAAAACAAATAGCTTCCGCTTCGTTCGTTGCGGTCCTCATCTTGTCAAAAAGGCGGTGATAAAAATTTTTTTTCTTCCGTCGTCTTTGCCACCACCCCACCTGCAACTTCTCTCGCCGTTTCATTGTGCCTGTTTTAATCGTGCTACATGCTTGCAAAAATATGATTTTCTTCTTTCTCCATTCAATCATACAACACCCTCCGCTCCTCGTTTCACCCAGTTCATGGCTGGTTCCCGGAAACTAGGTCATCGGAATAGGCGTCTGCTTCATTTGCCTCAATGCCCGGGGTTTTTGGACGCGTCTCTCCCGGTGTGTGCGGTGGCTTATGATCGTCCATTTCTGCACAGAACGCCACAAACATCACTGTACGGTTTCTGCCCGTAATGGGATCAGGCGCATCTACCGGCGCCAGTGAAACGGGGACAAAATGTTAAATGAATCAAATTTACACCAATTATGCGACCATCATCATTCGTCATCCAAAGCGTCCGAGATGCTCTGTTGGAGCAGAAGCGATAAAGTTAGAAAGGCTGCACAACTAACCGCGCTCCAGTTCGCCAAACTGGAGCCGCTTAAGTGTGAGCTAAGGTGCATGAGATTGCTCCCTTTCTTTAGATAGAATATTAAATTTCGTGGTTTTCAGAGGAAATAATTAAATTCAATTTGATGATTTTATTGTCCATTGCATCAAAGTTTGAAGAAGCTGCTGTTGTGACTGTGGACTATCGTTCGGTATTTTGAGGATCCTTTTTTCACAAAAAGAGAGATATTGTTGCGATGACTCTTTTAAATGGATACATAGTTAGTTGCGTTTGGCTTTTCATGTGCCAACAAGATGATTGAAATTATTCTATGTTTGATTGTTTACGCTAACGTCAAAGATGAAACGTCTTTTATTAATCTATTTTAAAAATCATGGTAAATTTCTTAAAACAGTTCAAAGGGAAACAAGAAACTTTATATTTTATACAATTAATTAAGAATCCTCAACAAGCAGGATTTTCATTTGTCTTTTTTTAGTAACAATCCGCAAATTTTAAAGACAAAAAACTAAACCGATTCATCACGTAGAGCAACACAATCAAACTGTGCATGATTGATGAGCTCTATATAATCTTACTGTGTGAACTATTCCATCTGCACAGGTCAATTGCCACACTCTAAAAAAAACCAACAAACAATTCGCACAGTAAATACATTCTGATTCTACCTCAACACGTTTAAAACGCACGAACAGATCATGGGGACTAGACCTCTTCCCTAACCCGACACACTTAATACGTTATTCCTAGATAGCAATCATCCTCGACAACTCTCGACCCACCAGCGGTTTAATTTGTTTCTGATGAATGTGTTTGTAAACACAGTGCGAGCGCATTTTATCCAAACACCGATCGCACACTAATGATGGAAATCAGATTGTTTTTGTGTGTTCGTTTAGTGACACCCCTGTACCTTTTCGACCGTAGCTCGCCATGTGGTGTGTCTGTACCAAGCCCTTTTTAACCTGTGTCGCGTGACAAAGCTTTTCGAAATCGTGATTGTAACCCATTTGCCGGTACCACAATTGAACCGGGGAAACGCAGGAAAGGATCAAAGGTTGTAGCACCCATCCTTCCAAAACTATGGGTGACTAATCAACAGTCACCATCTAGACCGTCAATATAACCGCCCTCCACTAATGATTTCCCGTTTTGCTTTTCCCCTTTTCTTTTGTAGCGGTGGGATCCATTCCCATTCCCTTTCCAGCTTTCGTTTCAGAGCGTGAGTCACCAGCTGGAATCAACTCAGAATTAACCCACAAAACAAGAAAGCCGAAATGGACGATAAAGAACAGCGGCTCAAAACGAGTGAAGAATTTGAAACCTCTAAACGCTCGCAGAATGGTAAATAATGTGTACGATCGCCGCGGTGTGGTTTGTGCTACGAAGCAGCAACATTAGCAACAGTTTGAATAGCTACGAAGCGGCCAGAAGCCAAAACTCGTGCGCACGTTCTGAACCGTACCTTAATTAGCAGTGTGAGGTTGATAGAAACGGAAGGGATTCCATTGGTCCCGTTGGTGAGACGGGGGAAAGTGCTTACGATCGTTGGCATCCGTTTGCCTTCCACCCCGTGCTAAATGCGTACCGAAATGTACTCGGCAGCTGTTCCGTTTTTATGGTTCACGACATCGTTCCGCGATCACCGTTCTCGCGTTCGTCGTCGGTGTGCTGGGGGGTGTGCTCCCATGTTCATTGGGCGATAGTGTGTGTTTGTGTGTTTATGTGGTAGTGATGTGAAAGATGCATTTCACAAAGTGACGTATAGGGTGTTCCGTGAAATATGCATTCGCTCCAGAAAAAGCAGAGTGCCCCCAGGGGCTTGTTAGTGTGCACATAAATAAAATTAGTGCGTAATATTAAAAGGATCCAACACAAGGCAAGAAAAGAAAACGAAAATTTCTGAAATAAAAGAATCTCATTGGGAAAAGTGCTTGTGAGTGTTTATGTGTGTGAAAATGATTCTATGTGTGGTGCTTGTTGAATTTTCACTCCCCTAAACCGGCAGTTAAAAATCCCTCCCCAGCTTGTAGATGTGAAAAATAGAGTGGAAAAATAGTTCAAAATTACGAAAGATCAAAGTGTTGGAAAAGCGTGTCACGTCCGCCGATCCCAGGGGAGAAGGTGACAAGGGTTCGGCATTAAGTGATTTACTTCGCTCTCCCCAAAGGGGCAGCTATCCACCCTGCGTTTTCACACACAAAGCCTGTGCAGCAACACGAAACGAAGCGTAAAAAAAGAAGAAGTAATAATAATGTCTCACTCCGAACGGGATGCAACGGGCGGCTCGTTAAAATCCGATCCATCACGGTTAAAGATGTATCGATGTCACAAGCGGCTCGATTTACAACAGCAGCATCACAAATGCAAAAGCTATCGAAGAACGTTACGGGCCGGATTCCCCAAAGCGGGTGTCGGCCGTGAGCCTGCGGGCGAACCGACTGTGGAGTCTTCCAGTGGTAGTAACGGTGATGGTCGACGGTGGCGACGCTGGCGACAGCGACTGGTGCAATCCGATCCGGTGTGGCCACTGTGCACGAGCAGTGCAAGCAGCAGCAGTAATCCCACCGTTGGTCGACTTCGTCCGGGACTACACATCTCGGCGCAGCTATTTTGGACCGCCGTCCTGTTATTGTGCGCAGGATTTTGTACAAAGACCGGATGTGACGATACGGAGCAGTTCCAGAAAAACAGTAAGTAGTCGCCTAGTTTCCAATATTTCAATACGCACACACACACATGTGTATGAGATATGCGGATTGCAATGCTGCCGGTGCTCGAAGATATTCGTGGAATTTCAATGTCTTTCAATGACACCCGAATCAAGGGTGGGGATATTCGAGATATCGGTATTTCGTTATAATCTGAAAATTGAATCCCTGCGCCTCGTGCCCGTGGAACTCCATTTCAAACGAATGTGTGAGACGTGTTGAGTGAGAACGATTTATGGGTAGCGTCGGACTGGGCACAGTTTGAATGTTTGGAAATTTTAAACCCAAAAAAAATCGTTTCTTCCTTCCTCCAAAATATTGCCCCAAAGGGAGCTGTAGTATCTGCGCTTGAACGTAGCCAGTGAAATGTGATGATCTACGTATCGACAACATTCCACAAGCGTTCAATTAAATTTGGAACCCCCCCTTACCCACGACCAAGCATGGCAACGGGAACAATATCCAATTGCAAATGGGGAATTAGGTTTTTCTTTTTTTACATTTTTTTTTACCTAGCTGTTGTTCGTATTGGCATTGAGCTCGCTGCTCTGGAAATCTAAAGGAATGGGAGGTTTGGGTACATTGGAGAAACACAAAAAAGGGATGACGAGTAGTAAATGAATTCTGCACCGTCTGTCACTCTGGCGCACCGACATGTGCCAACGGCGCAGTCATCATTTGATTGATTTGACTGCCATTGATTTCGCACTTTGCCCAAGGGGACCACTGTTCGTTACCTCGCTCTAACGATATAAATCGGAAGCTTTTTCGGTTGCACTCGGTTTCCAATCCCTCCTAGTCGGTGGAAAAGCTCGTTGGCTTTTCCAAGAATCAATTTGTGCTCCGGGTGAAAGAGCCGGAACGTCACAGCGGATGAGGTGCATGAGATTTGCAAAACTTTGCTCCGGTAATGATGAAATTGTGTGTGTGTGTGTGTATGAGTTTGCGTGTGTTAGTGAAAGGGCAAATTCAAATGGCGACGAAGGGGAACACTTTTTTGCCTTCATAAACAGCCGGTACATTACGCTACATAATGCCGAACGTACGGTAATGTCGTACGTAAAATAATGGCCATTGTCATTGCGCTATTTGTATATGTGTCATTTGTCACCATTAAAAAGCAGCTTCTACGGCAGCTTCATGTTTTGTAACAAGCATAGTTATACAATGCGGCCCGGACAAAACTCGGCAACTTTTCTTTGGCACAAATCATCGAGATAATGAGCATTTCCTTCAGAGTTCGGTAGGCTATCGGAAATGATACGACTGTACAATGTGATATTTTTTTTGCTATCTTGTGCGATGACAGCTGTCAAACACAGAACCCCAAGCCGCCAGCAGTGACAGGTGACTACTATGGAAATGTCCAAAAATTGCTAACCATTTCAATCTCTCACTCTCTCTCTCGATTTTTTCTTTTCTCCACCTGCCTCGTCAGGGTCAATGCGTAATTTCCTATTTTCCGATCTGTAGGGGAAAAGAGTTGAATTCATAAATATGTATATTTTCCTTTTCCAACCCATGCACACACGCAGGGACGCACTAAACGAGGATCTTGATTTCGATTTGGCCAGTTTATATATTTGAGGCCACCCCTTCTTGCCCATCAAGCGCTACACAACCGTGCGGGCATAAATCTTTCGTGTGCTATTTCTGTACCAAACTTCCAACAACAATTTAATGAGTTTTCGGCGCTCGCTTCAGGCGGCCCGATCTAGCGGAGGGCTGACGCGCACCGTTCCTCTTCCCTACACCGCTCACCTATTCCAATGGTTGCAAATGCTCTTCAAAAAGATCTTCAACATTTTAGCGTCAGTGTGCGAGTATATGTATGTGACGGAACTTCACTAGAAGCAGGCACACCTCCGATGTAAACAGTAAATCTAAAAGGCCGCTACCCGTTCAGTTTTCGGTTCGAGCAGCACAAAACTTTATGATTTATGCCAACACATATGCCGGGAGCGTGCAAATCTTAACATTGAAATATTTTACCGTGCTGCTTCCCATTCTGGCTCGTGCCGTGTCGCTTTGATGACTTGTTTTGCGCGCTTCGGGAACATTCCTTGGACAGCTGGCAAACAACAACGGTCGGAAAGTTAAACATAGTGTGGTGCAGAGGGGTAAAAAATGGGGCCAAAAATTTCCCGTGACTTTTGAGTGTATGTCAGCGTGAATTTGTGTATACCACAAGTGCCTTTTAGTGGAAATGGGACAGTGTGTTGGTTTTAACGCTGCTATGCGTGTTTTGCTCAATCCCTCGAAAAAATCGTGTTGGTCCTCGCAATTGTAGGTGAATACACTATGGTGAAGAATATACACGATCGTATCGATAGTTTAGTACCTGCGGTCAGGTTCCCTTCTTGGATTGAGTTTAAGGCCGAAAAATGTGCTCACTATAGAGAAATGCTTTTGCATAAAGGTGTACATAACCTTTACTAGAATCGTTGATTTTTGGATGAAATTTAAGTTTTCTGCTCATAAAATTAGTAGTCATAGAACTATTTCCTCTCATGACTTTGCTCAACATTCCCGTAAAGCCCAGCACAAATAAAAATCAGTAGAATTCTGTCCCGATCAGCCCATCATAAGCATTTCCCCATTTAAAGTGATTGGTTTTTTTAGCAATTGAGCTAAACTTTCGACCCATCGGTTTTGCCGTAACATTTCCCCTCTCCCTCATCCCCACTTCCACCCAGAATCTTGGACTTTTACATCGAGCACCTTGTTTGGCTGCCGCTTTTTGGCAGTAGAGAAAGGTGTCTGCGTACAGCATCCCACAAGAAGCTGTTGCTTATTGCCGGTGTAAAAGTTTATCCTTGCAGCCGCGATTCTTCGGTCACGACGAAGAGGATGGAAGGTTTGCATAATTTCTCCCCTCCTCACACGCCTTCTTCTCGGTGGTAATGGATCGCATCAACAAAAAACAGATTTTCACAACCTACCTTACCCGTCATCTCACGGGAGCACAGCCAGGGGTTGGGAAGAAATTTGGAGGCAAATTTGTTGATCAATCTGACCATGCGGTAAACGCAAGGAGTAAAAGTTTCCCCCAAATAGAAGGCAGCAACAGAGTTGGTGGTACGACCAACGGCCTGAATAACCGCAGAACAGCTAGCTTAAATAATGAATGTTGCCGCTTTTCTGGCGAGGTTCCTGGGCCATCCTCCCCTTTCCAGTCCAACACGCCAGTTTATATTTTCACTCTACAGCGGTGTTTTCGGCGAGCTTTTGTGTGCATGTTTGCGTGTGTTTGTGTGTATGTGTGTGTGTGTGTGAATGTGTATGTTTGCGTTTGCTTGCGTATATATTGGTCGGGCGCAGTGGTTTGGCGAGTGGTTTCGTTGGTTGTTTAGTGGAGTTGGGTTGGTTAATTTTTTTTTCTTCTTCGTGGAGCTCCCAACCCAAAGCGAAGGGGTTTATTCGTTGTTGCTGTTTTGATACACCGAAACCATTGGCATTGCGCGGAACTTTTTTGTTATGGCGAAAGTTCCCTTCGCTGCTGGCAAAACTCATCGTCCGGGCATGAACTATGAATATCGCATTATGTTTTGCTGTCGTGAATTATGACACAAGCCTCATAATAATATTTTGTTCCGCGAACAAGCGAGGTTTCGGGATTTCAGCACCCAACCTTAACCATTTCCTTAGTTCCTTTTGTTCGCGTGTTGTACGCGTGCATTAACGCGTTCCTCGGTGGTTGAATTGTGCTACCTTGGTACGGTTTCAGTGATGCTAACCAGTTTCTGGCCTTCTTTGTTAACAAATTGCATTGAACAGCCGTACAGCTTTTCATATTGAAAGCAGTTACTTGTGGAAGAGTTTCACTTGCTAACTTGTCAAAAGGTCGCAATACAATGGGAGAAACGGGGTAATATTGTTTCATTCGGTTCGGCTAAAAGCTTTGTTCGAAATTTTACTGAAAAGAGCTGCTTAATTTACGTCAAATACCGTCTGATTGAGCAGGAGTGAAGCTGTCAGTTATACATTCAACGTTGAACCAATATCTGCATTTAGTATCACTTTCCTTGCTCAAGTACAGTTATTCTTAGAGACAACTAAAGCTCTACCCTCAAATATCCATTTCCAGAATGTTCGAATGCAATTTAAATGTACAGCAATTTCACTCAGTGCAATACGCAGCCACTGCAGCGCCAGGATTTATGACCAGGATTCAAAATTTGGATCGTCTACTATTTTAACACGTAGCACAGTTCAATTCACCCACCCTGTGAGGAACATGCATAACCTCACATGAGTAATAAGGTCATAAGTTACTGCTGCTCGACTAACTTCATTTGAATATAATAAAAATCTACGGCCCTTACAATGTTTTTGACTGACTACTGCTGCTACCAGCCTTGGACGGTCGACAGGCGACGCAATCCTTTCGCTCCATAAATCTATACAAAAGCCAGAAGATTCCTGGATAGCGTTTGCATTAGTCTGCCCGCTCTTCAATCGCATCCGGTATCCGGTTTCCATTTGCAATAGGTAGTAGTTCCACAACCCCATTGGCAAGCATACGACAGGCAATCGTGGCACTGGTGGCAGCATTATCTTTCAACTTTCACATACCCCGGGCATCAGGCATTCATTCTTTTCCGTTAAACTGGAACGAGCTTTTACCGAATGTTCAGTTGACGAGGGGAAACCTTAGTGATATTTGCCAGCACAAATCAATACACTCTGTCATGGCTCTCGGTTCTGAGTTTATTATGAAATAGTGGTGGCGTTGGGGAACGTGCTCTGTTTTTCTCTCGCAATAAACTAAAACGCTTCGGTTAGCTGGGCAGGGCCATCGAAATGCACATATTTTAGTGATGCTTAGCAGCACATAAGTGCAACGCCAGCTGTGGGTATAGTTGGGATGGTTGACTGTTACGAGCTCCAGGGAAAAGAGGTCTAAGGAATAGAGGTATGCCAATTGTGATCTATGCATGTTTTGTTTCAGCACTCTCTTCTAAATACAATTCAATGCTCGCCTTGTCCGGTGCAACCCAGGCAACAAAGCTCCTCCGCAAGATCATAAATTTCCATCAATGCTTTTATTCTGAAACTTGCATAAAAATATGCTACGCAGCAACCGGAGAAAGCATTATGCACAGTATCAATTTCAACTACACTTGAATTGTAACACTTTAGAGGCCTTGTACTGAAAACTACTGCTTTTATTTAATTTTTTAAATTTTCAAAGCCCATAGAAATAGAAAATTGTGTCCATTGTACAATTGAATTCTAAAGCAAGGTATTAATGTTTCCGTTGAATTCATTATTTTATTGTATGCAAAAAACGTAATACCTCGTATGATATACTTCACAAAGAGACCGAACAAAAGCATTTTTTGTCGGCTTTTGTATATTTAAGACTATAAACAAAAGTTATTCCGTTTTGCATACCATACCAACCTTGCAGTTACTATTCATTGGAATGCCCCTGTCTGTGATTGGAATCTATTTCATGTTGCAAACAATGCTGCTAATGGCTTGGCAAAGCGGATCCAATGTTTATCATGCATTTCCGATTGAAAAAGTTGCCTATTTCCGGAATTAATTCAACCCTGAGAGGAAAACAAGCGCTGAACACTGGCCGGTAAAACCTTGACCAAACAAACACAACCGCACAAAGGATATAGGTTAACACACGGGAACAGGAGCATACATAAGTTATGAGTTTTCTCCATAGCAGTGAGGCTGTGGTCAGTCGCATTGGCACCTAAGCACGGTGTAAGTTCCGAAGTTCATGACTTATGCAAAGCAATTCTTGTGCTCTGTCGAGCATTGTATCGGTTCTCCGGTATCGCAAAACGGTCCGAAGAGCTTTTACAAGGGGGTGTGGGTAGACATTTGCACGTCAATCCATTAGCTATCATTAGAAGGCTTAATTTTCACAAGCAGGTTGTATTGTTTTGGGGAGCTAGAGATTGTGAAACTCTTGCCTAGTCTTCGCATCTCTCTAGTGTAAGCTGAATAAACACTTGTTTTGAAGCTTCGTATAAACTAAGACACATCTTTACATTTCGCTTAAAAAAAGTTGTACAGTCAATTGATAAAAAAGTAAGGATAGATGTAAGTGCTGATTATGAGAAAAGGCCTATCCGACTTCAAACGTGTTAAAACAATCGCAATACTTGTGTTCCGTTTAATTTTCAGGGTTTTGATGCAAAGATCTTTACCAAATGCAAACTCATTCATTTTCTAAACTTATATATGAAATTAATATCATCCTTTTGCTATATCTAGATGTGATAAGAGCGTGTGGGGCTGAACCAAAAACACGCTCTAGTCGAAAAAAAATCAAAAAGAAAAGGAAACATCCGTTCCATGGTCACTGTTCCAGTACCACTGTTTACCAAGCTCCGAAAGAGGTTGTATTTTTACTAGCCAATCCAAACCGAACGCGAAAACTTTGATCTCCAAACTCCCCTTTCTGCCAGTAATTAAATACACTTCTACTGTAAGGTACCACTTTCCTGAGCTAGAAACGCATCGGTTGTGTGCACCGGAAAGGGCACAAACCAGATGAGAATTGTAGTCATTGCAGGTTGGCCAGCAGTACTATTTGCCCAGATGTACATTTGCATGGAGTAAAATATTGAAGGCATTTTAATTACTGTGGTCGTTGGGTTGAGTATACACGCACACAAACACACACGTACGATCTGTTTTTTTCTTCAGAAGTTGTACCGAAAGCGTACCAATGGAATGGTGGACGATATACACTTTGAGGTTAGAGAAAATAAATTTACCCAACCGATAGTTGGGAAACTTTAGCTGTAAAGATTTCCTTCCAAAGGGTGACATACCGGCATTCCGACCAGTTGAACCGGCAGGTCAAATGCGTCTCTTCTGCTGCCAAGAGCAAACACCCAAAATGCTCGATAAATCTCATACATACAGAGACGATTGATGTGAAGGTCGTACGTATGGGCTCACTTGTGGGATGTGGTTTATTTTCTTAATTTAATTGATTCAGTCAGTTATTTTAGCACAGCGCATATGTTGGATAAGAGGGCAAATTAGAGCTTCTGCCCGAAAGAACCCATTTCTTACCGCTTGGATGAGTAGTTTGCTTTCATTAGCAGCTGTGTTTATATTACACAAGTCACTCGTTCACTGCTTGCTCTACTCACTCGCGTGTGAATTTCTGCATCTTCAAAAGGACCCGTATTTAACCGTGACAGTTATTGCATTAGACTTGATGGTATGCATTGGAATTGATTTAACGACCAGGATTATAGCATAAAAGGAAAGATTTCTGACATACATACACATGCAAGGACTTGAAGCCGGAGCACTATTACATCTTCACTGCGTAGGGCGAAGTATATGAAAGCTTTCAAAGCTTGCAGCTTGCCCTAGGGCTGAAGTGACATTTTGTCATCTTACCGTTGCATGGTATGTGATGTGCTTGCTATGGCACGCTCATTACAATGTATCACTATCATCGCCGTCTTTGGCCGTGCGTGTGTTTCTACCAAAAGATTCCAGGAATAGCCGTAGCACGTCAACTACAGCAGCACCAGCAGCAGCAGTAGCATCAACTTTTCAGTGCTATTAACATGATCAAAATGAAACCCGTAGCTATTGTTTTTGCACATCCCCGCTACTCATCCGCGATTCCGGCCGAAGCAGAAATCTCTTGCAACTTTTGTGAGCCACCGGCTACCAGTCAAGGGACTTCGCATTTGCAGCATTCATCGGCTCATCATAAGGAGCACATTATCTACGTTTTACCTATCTCTCCTACCACAACAACCTTCCTGCATTTGTTCTCCACCTAGAGTACACGGCTCGGAACAATGTGGCATAGAACCTGTGGAAACCTTGGGCATCTGCAATTACATTCACCAGCTTTTGAGCGTCTGGGAGAGGGTTGCGCGTTCTATTCACTCCGTGATGGTCGTATTGGATGGCGTCAGTGTGGCATGTATATCCTTGAAAATACACACCAACCCCATCGACTACTCACTTTCATCAACATAGCCATATCCCATGAGTGTGGAATATGTTTCCGGCCAACCGTTTGCCGTGTGTCGTGTTCACTACACTTCAGCTTTTCAATGATCCAGACCAGAGGCTCATCTGCGTTGTAGCACGTGTTGGCACAAGATGATCCTAGCAACAACGTTGCTAAGGCTAAGAGAAAAAGAACCGAAAAAGCTCGTATGAGCCGTACTCTTGATGTCATAAGTACCTCGTATGCAACACTCCATTAACAGTACGTTTCTTCTGACGTTTTTGCAACCCACCTACATCTCCCATCGCCATCCACTGTGGCTCATTTGAACCTTTGAGCAATTTTTACCACGTCTAACAAGCCGTCCCAAGTGCGCCTCTCGGTCGGAGGAAAATTAAAGCAGGGAACAGAGTAGATGGAAGGCTGTGGAAAGGATGTGAGGAAGGAGGAAGGAGAAAGATAAAAAAATCAAAACATACACACGTACACTCACATGTACACTCAGAAGAAAGGGTGGGCGAAAAACGCTAGCACATAAACTAAATTGTTTGTGAAAATTACACGACCATTTTGTTTAGCCTCATTTTACTCGTTTTAGCCGTGCCCAGTTTACACCGAATCCTTGCATCTTGCAAAAGGTTATTTTAAGTTGTGGCTATGTGCTTGTGCAGCAAGCGCGTAAGAAAATGTCGTGGCATCTTGAAGAATTCCAGATGTTTGGCAAGTTGAAAAATAAAGAAAAGCACTGAAAAAATCCTTCCAGCAGCGCAAGCAAGGCCCGAACCAAATACAGGCCGTGAGATAAATTTATTCAAGCTAAGAAAAAACAAACTGAACCACAAACGAAAAACAGACTCTGTTTCCCAGCCAACATAATAACCCTTTAGCCTTCGGATCCACGGATTGCTACGGTGTATGTTTGTGAAGGGTGGAACGTCTAAGAACCGTCACGCAAAAAAAAACAAAAAAGCACAAGCACACATGCAATGAAAAACCCAAAAAAGGAAAGCTTAAAAAATTACAAACAATCATCCACAGAAGAAAAAACAAATCGTCTCCTCGAAGGTTTCGTTTTCCAAAATGGTGCAAAAGAAAATCACAACTTTGCGAAAACGCAACGCGGAGTAATGCAAAGAAATCTGCTTACCCTTTGGCGTTTTTATCATCATCAGCGTCATCCACGGAACCGAAGGAACATGTTCCGCTCGTTTCAGTTCTCCGGCTCGGTTCCGGACGAATGAGCGCGGATGCACGCGTTCAAACTTCAAACGTGCACGCCTCTCGCCAGTCAGTGCGCCAGTCTTTACCGTGTTGGCACGTGGAAACGTTGGAGTTCCGAAGGCCTGGGATGGGAAAGGCAACATTTTGGACACTAGGTTCTGCACAAACACAGGCACACAAGTTTGCAGCTGGATCAGAAACGCTCCGGGTGGTTGAAGAATGTGGCGAGGCCAAGCCAAAACTTCTCGGTTACAAAATTCGTATTCGGTGTGTGTTTGTATGCCTGCCGGATTCCTTTTCCAGCATTTTTCCCCTACGTTTCTTGCTGTCCTCAAACCGAGGGTCATGAAAAGGTTGATATTTCAGAGGGTAAGAAATAAAAAGAGCGATGAATTTTCACAACCCTGGCAACGGTTCCGAGGAAATTTTCCATCACGACACGCGTATTTCAGCGTCATTTTGTGGGCACTGGGAATATCATGCTCTTCCAGAGACTGCCGTGGTCGTTCAAAAGTTTACCCGAACCGCATCGTGTGGCATTGTGGGACGATGAAGGGCATTAAAATCCAGCTGTAACGTTACGATGGATTTCCTTTCGTGGCGCTGGTAAATGGGTTTGAAATCTTCGCGTTCTGCTCCAAACCGCTAACGATGGGGTTGAACACGCTGTCTTTTGCAAAACCTTTACTGGTGGGTAGGTCGGTTGATCGGTTCTGTTCGTTGGTTCGTGATCGGTACGTTGGTTCAGTCAGCCACAATCGTGTAGCCGGCCGTGTAGTTATGGTAGTGACTGCATCATATTTTGTATAATGGAATGTGAGTTGCAAATTTGTTTCTGGTTAGCAGAGTGGATTGATTTGCAAACAAAAACATATCAGAAATGGGTAGTTTGTTTGCAGAAAAGGTGGATCATCAGCTTGACTCTGCTTGCCGATGCAACGATGATCAATTAAAATCAAAACACAATATAGATTCAGTACCTTTCCTTGAATTAAGTTACGTTAGGGACCTTAGCATATTTAAACGAATTTAATACAATCAATATTGTTTTGTTTAGAAGCTAAATTTAAAGAAGCTCAGCAAAAAATGATGGATGCAAGTTTTAATATTAATTTTGTTTCAATGAAATTGAACTAATGCCCGTAAACGAATATTTTAAATTGAATTTTTGTTTTATTTCTAAAGTTCATCACTAAGAAGAAGTAGGCCTTGACTGCATTCACAGGACCATTAACCTGCTGTTGGTTTGCAAAAGCCATGTGCAAAGTGTCGAGTACGCTATACACCAGCTCTGATGGCAGTAGACAACACACGCACAGCTTTTACACATCACCCCTGTGCAGCAATGCAACCACCCCATCATCTTAAGGTTGTTTGCCATTCCCCAGCGTCGGTCCATTCTTTAATGGCTATCCTTAGAAAACACAAGCACAAGTCATCTTCTTCAACCATTGCGTTCCGAAGAACCGCCCCAGCGAAACAAGAGTAAGATAAAGTAAAACAAAGATGTTTCCCCATCTCTTGAAGCCCCTGCCACTGTCAAAAGGTTGGTACTGGCAGGAGGACGGTCACCTCAAAACTCGTAACCTTCGTCCTGAGGTCAGGAGTTAGTGGATGTGGCTTCAATTCGTCGAATACCACCGAACCACTCCCTGCTATGAGCTCCCGCATTCAAGAATATGACTTGGCGAAAACTCATTGCAAAAGCTATAATTGAACTTATAAAACCTCACCCATTACGGACGTGCTCGACGCTCGACCGTGTAACGAATGCTTGCGGAGAGGAAGGGAGGCGTTGTGGTTTTTCCACCCTGTTCGAGCTAAGATAGCCGCTCTGAGAATGCCCTGGATGCTTCGGGAACCCACATTTTAATGGGCGCGCGATGCTGTTACAGGATCGGAGATTTTCCATCGATCGGGCACCGGCTTATAAAACAGGGAACGGTACAGGGGATGGTTGGCCCGTTGTCGATGTAAGCATTTTCGAGTGATTTTAATTGACTCCTTCTTTCGAGCTCCATTGGTATCTGCTGCAGAGTTTTATGAACTCTTGTGTTCAAGAGCCGAAATTTCGTCCCTCGCTCGTTTAACCATTGTATGGTTGGAGCGCGGGCTGTTTATTTAAATTTATACCCCCTCACAGATACACACACTCACACACACATACACTCTCAAACAAACCGTCACACTGCAGGAGCGTAGGTGTCTGTTTAGAGTCTTGTTGTGATAAAGTACAATCTTTTAATAAGTGTATCGCCTCGAGCGTGCCTTGTTATTTATTATTTTGTTACGACTCACAATCTTGACAGAACTGCTGCCTAGTGTTTTGTTGCATTGCACAGACACTTTTGTAGGAAGTTTGGTAGCTTATTGCCCAGACAACATTTTGTGTGTGTTTGTGACGGTTCGCCGATTGTGTCACATTATCAGTGATCAGTGTTTTTGCGAAAAACTTTCAAATATATCTCTCTGACAGAGAACTGTACACAATTGATACAGTGTCCAAACTGTTCATAACGTACAACCAAGAACAATATTCAGCGGGCACACTCTAAAGTTGATCTCGATAAACGAGAAATTACGTTGTGGCGCGAGCATACTTAAAAGCAAAATGCACCACAAAGAAACGAACAGCCCTCCTAAAACATTCCACACTGATGGTGGTGGTGGTGTGCGTAAATATATAAAAAAAATAATTACACCATTTCACAGTGGCTCTAATGCGGTGGTAGGCATGGGAACCATTACGTTTCCGGGTCACGGCACTACACGGTTTTGAATGAGTGTTCAACCTGTACAAAACTTTTGTACAATAAATACTGAAAGACCAAAAAAGCTCCTCATTTACTGCGTGGCTGTTTTTATATTTGCATTTGTGGTGTCAATTGCTAGGGTAAAGTTTTGCATCACACCACACAGTAGAGATAAACCAGAATACGGGATGTTAATTAAACACGGACGTGATTTGACCGACTTGTTTGTGAACTGTGTGCTACCACACGACCGGTGATAATTATAAATTCTGCGTTTTTCATAGGCCTCCGGTTTATTTAACAGACCAACTGAGGCAGGCAGGCGTAACCAAAAAAACATTCGCCAAAATAGTAGTGGAATCGAATGGTGCATGTAGTGGAAAATTAGTTTGTTTTTCCAATGACCAAAGGCGTGTGGGAAGGCGCAAACCACCATAAAATTATCAATTAATACGAAAGCTGTTCGAAATGGTTCAAACAAATAAGTTCATAGAGGGAAATTTTGTGAAACTTGTATTGGAAATAATCTTTTAAAATCAATTTCTTTAAATTTCCTCGTAAATGAATAAAAAAAATAGAATTATATTTTTCCTGCCAACATAAATGCCAACATTTTCTTAAAAATGCACACAACAGACAAACTATAGCAATATGCAAAATTTCAGTACGGCGAAACTTTACACTTCTTCGAAATCATAATCATTTGCCTTTAAACGTTACCTTGAAGTAGGCGTAAATAATGCGCTAATGCGAAACAACGGAACAGCGTTCGTGTGTCCAAAAAGCAAGCGTGATAAAATCACATCAAAACTCTCAAACGCAACGACACAATCAACAAGGATGTTGTGCCACAACAGTCGCCTGGAAAAATCTTTTGCAAAACAGTTCAAACTACGTGATGAGGATGTGGAAAACGTGCACCAAACCCGGTACACGACCGAAATCCTTTACATGGAACACTGCACGTACCTTCGGCAGAACGACCGAAAAGGACACTACCTCTGAGAAGGAAGATGAAAAAAATGTTCACAAAACTTTCAGCACCCTATTTTGAATAGTGTGCTAGTGTGAGGGTGTAAGGCACAAAACATAGTCAGAAAAATTCGAACAAACGGCACTGCAAGAGCTTTGCGGGATATATAAACATGATTTGCTCGGAATGACACAGCTTTTCTTGCTGTTCGCTTCTTTTTCTTTACAATTCCCCAGAATTGCATCTTTGCATCATCCTACCGATAATGGCTCCGGGTGTGCGCCTGGGAAAAGAAGAAGTTGCACATGTTGATCTTGCTAGTTATTAGTTTGCCTCGAGGGTTGGTGTTAACGAGTTTGCTGAAAAGTTTAGCATGAACAGAATTATTCGCTACTTTACTATAGCACTGGGTGAAGAACAGCTTCCCTTCGCGCTAGCTCTTCAGGTTGGAATATGCACAGAAAATTGTCGAGTGCAATTGAAAGAAGTTCACTACAAGCATTTTTTTTTATTATTTTCTGCTGCTCTCACACGATTGGATAATTATATGACTCCGTTATGTGCTTTTTCCTGCAGAGCAACAGTTTCCCAAAAAAACCCTTTCAATGAAGTAAGGCAGAGTGCAAGCATGAGTGTTTTTTATTGTTTTGGTCATAAATTATACGAACATGGAGGGGTGAATGAAGCTTCTCGCATCTGTTACGCAAAAGTTTAACTGATAAACGATTAAACTTTACTTACCTGCACCGCTCAGAAGATGTGTGTGTGTGTGTGTGTGTGTGTGTGTGTGTGTGTGTGTGTGTGTGTGTGTGGAGTAGATAACAGAAGCTTGGATATTCGGATTGGCGTTGAAATTATTTATTGTGAACAAGTTTATTGAATATTCAACTTTCATCACATTTTATTTTGGTCATTTTAAGACAAAAAGTGTTTGAACGAATTATGTTGGCATATTTTTAATGGATAGCACTGACGCAAGAATCATAAGACCATCATTACATCAACTAATAATGTAGCTCTCCGTATGTTACCATACAAACACTCGTTTGGTCATACGCGCCATCTGAACCATCGTAAATATTGAAGGAACGATTGCACACAAGAAATACGCGTACATGTACATGATCGCGCACACCCATAAACAACTGGCAAGTAGGAAAACATTTCCTACCGTTTTCACCCGACAGGAAAAGGGAAGAAAAATATGGTTACGAATTGCCCCGGTCGGTTATGCAGTGCTGCAAAATACGTAAAATATGCAACGGAAGAACCAGAGCGCAGCACACAACTCGGCCGCGCAGGAAGCAGAACATTAAGCGTGTGTATTTATAGACGTCACAAATGTCTCGCTGGCCTTCCCCGGCCGACTATACGACACGAGTGTGGCACGTTTTCGTGCCATTACTATATTAGCTTCATGCATGTCCTCGTGTCGTGTCTTTGCCGACGTGCTGCTCATGCGGCGGTGCACAAACAGTCATTGCCCTGCTGCAAACGATGCCAACCGATACACGGGAAGGAAATATCGCTTCTAAATGGCATCTTTTCTCGAGTGGGCCATCGTTCTGGGAGTGTTAAAAGATGAAACAAAACAAAATGAGCATCATTTCTAACTGATAAAGGGATTGGCAATGATTTTTGGAAGGGAATTTAATAATTGGCAGTTATACTTGAAAGATAAGTCGTAAAAACAGGTAGTTTGAATGAATCTTACCTACCAGAAGAGGCTTCTTGAATTAAATAATTGATAAAATATTCATGATCGATTAAAAGTTTTCCTACTTGAGTAGGAATAGAATGCAAACTTCTTTGTATTGACAGGCTATTTTCTGAATTCTGGCCAGCCTCTTTATATATTAAGCTCCTAATTGCACAGAGCCCACCCTCCCCATTTAACAACCTCGTGAACACACGTCTGAAGAGTACTCTCGAAGGATGCTCGAGTATGTCAACTTTCCTTGCTCGATTACATCGTCCAACCGAGTCTAATGACTCCCTTGTGGCTGTGAAAATAACATTTTAGCTCCATCGTTGATGTAACGATGGTCAACCCTAATCGCTTCAGCTCCGCATACTGGACAAACCACTGCCGAGATACAAACACTCACACATATACACACATACATGTCCCGTAGGGACTGGATTCGATTGAAACGATAGAAGCACGTTCAAGGGTAGGCTGAACACCGTTCCGAACACTTTAAGTTCGCATGACACTATAACAGTTAGTATGACGTGGCCATGTAGCCTGGTAGAATTTTAATGACTCTGAAAATCAGCGGACTGTGTCGTTTATTTAAAAGAGCATTAAATTAAACAAACAGACACGGAATAAGGGTACAAATTTGGTGTTCGAGTTTGGAAGAAACTGCACGACAAATCGGCATTTCGTTCTTCTTGGTAGACCTTCCCACATAAAATCCCTTGTAATCAATTGCATCAATGAAGAATTCATCGCCCACACCGAGCTTTAAGCGTCGGTCGTAAAGCTGGACCAGGCAGGTTGTAGCCCATCAGGCGATAAGAATTCACGATTGGTGTTCAAATTTTATTGCTCCGCTCAGTGTACGAATAGTTTTCAAGTTGGTACACCCGATCACACGTCTTGGCAAAAACTTTAATGAGCGAAAATTCCAACTCTCCTGTCCACCACAACACACACGCACACACATACAGAAACACCTCTGGTGTGGTTTTTTCGGTGCACCAATATTCACTTGCGAGAATTTCCAGCATATTCCCCATGCTGCTGCTGCTGCTCGGGAAAAAGTTTAACACATTTAATGTTGTAGGGCAAGGGCACTGCTGTTACCATTTTCTCCTAATTCTCTGTGCCTGGGCCGTGTTTCGTTTTAATCGATCCTTTATGCTCTCTCCGCAACCATTCTTTTCAAACATCTCAAATCTCATTAAAGGGCCGGCAAAAGTTTTGCGTAAATAAATAAAGTTGGTTTAGCTCACGCTGCACAAACCACCGGAGGTTGCCAAAGTATGTAAGTGTATTGCATAAAATAAATTACTTCTCCGATAGTCGACGGTACCATAGAAAAGTTCATATTTTTGAGGTACAAACTGGCTCTCCAGTGAAGGAATACTTTTGTGAGGGAAAGTTTACGATTTATCTTAGATTGAGTGTCGGAAAGGTAAAAATAGTTGCTTAAGGAAGAGAATGGATGCAATCATGATTAACAAATGTAGCATGCTGGTAAATATTTAGGCGGACATTGATGCAGTCATCCATAGCATTTTGAGGGGCAAACAAAAAATGCAAAATGGAACGACAATTTTAATAAACTTGCATTCTTACAACATAATCATCTACCAGTTATTTATCTCGCATTTGTGATGTCATCTTCCCACGCGCTTTGGCTCATTTTGCCTGCACACATTTGAATGAAATAATAATCTTCAAGGCTGCGGTGATAATGGATTCAAAAATATTTTCCACACAATCTCACCTTCTCATCTAACCATCCTGCTTATGGTGCTGGTGCCTACGATATGCGTCATAAAAGAAATGTTTTATTTAATTGCGATGCGCCACGACCATAATGCTATTTCAAACCACCGTATGTGTGTGGCCTTGAGCTCCGCGACGCTGGCTCAGAAGTGTGCGAGCTGTCAGTGGCACCAAATATCAAGAGAACTTTGCTTCCACTAAATGGCATCCAAATTATGCCACAATTCTTCTGAGATATCGTAGATAAAACTCCAAAGCCTAACCAAAAGAGAAAGAGGGAGCAACAAAACAAAAACCATTGGCATTCAAGAAATAAAACGTTTTTCACATTTTTCCCAAACACTCCTCCCGTTTAGTCTCTCGATTGGGATGGGAAATGGAACGCAAAGCGTATTTAAGCGTGTTGGCGATAATGGTGTCCTCTGGTAGAAATAAGCGAAATAGAAACAACAAAAAAAGGGACATCCAAAACACACACACACACACACACACACACAAAAGACCAAAACCTCACTATCCACCACTATCACTCCGGGTGTCTCGGTTGAATGAAAACGTAACCAGTCGCTCTGCCGGATGCCAACTATCTCATCACACTATCGGTAACTATTTACATAATAAGAGCTTGGAATCAGCATGAGCCGGCAAAGAATACGTCTATGCAAATTGAATTAGTTTCGATGCTATAATATGGCACCCTGAGAGGCTTGAGCTAGAATAGCTGAAAAGGCTGTGTTGGTACGTGTGGCAAAGGTTGGAAGTGCTCGGCACCGCTTTCGAACTGCTGGTGGCACATGTGAGAGATGGATAGTCACTGCGTTGGCATCTGTTCGGTAGCTCGGGAAGAAGGTTTTCCTTGCACACGTTGGCTGTGGGTGAAAAATGTATGCCAGTCCTGGTCTCGCCCGTGAACGTGTCAACGGAGCGGTGTAGACGTGGCATATCCCAGTTTGGGGCAAAAGATGGACTGAAGCGCAGAAGACAAAAAATAAGGCCATTTCCTTAACCACGAGCGTGTCAGCACGGAACGAGAAAGCGGGACGGAAAAAAAGACAGAACAGTTTTTCCAAACACCTTTGCGAAGAAATCACCATGAAGCTAGGGTTCAAACGAGGGTGGAGCTGGTACGAGAAAGACAGGCAAAAAAGAGGTACGATCCAGAGCACCAGATGAAAGATGAAGCGGAGATACACTTGCATGCCGTCGTGCAAGCAGGCGTCTGTGAAGAATAGATGGAAGTATGAATGCATTTGCTTAAAAAAGTCACGTCTTTCCGTTCCTCATGTCTGCCACGTTTTCCCGGCACGATGTTGGATGTGGGAAAACATAAAGAAAATAGCAAAATTTAGCCAACCCAGCAACAGGAAGTAGCGTCATACCGGAAGTAGCAGCAGCAGCACAACAGAAAAAAATGAAAAAGAGTTCCGAGTTTCATATTTTTTTTTAATTTTATTTCTTCTACCATTTTCCTTCAACGCAAGCGTCTTTCCTCTCGATGGAAAGCTTCCATAGCACCGTCCCGCCTATGTGCTGCAATCTTGCTACCTTATTTTCGTAAAGCGGCCCCTGTACCGAGGAATACACCACATCGTGAGCCAGCGGAACGGCGAACGAAGCTCCGGACGGAACTGAGTTGCTTAATTTTGCGCCAGCTTCTCGGATTCCTTGAGGATCCAAGAGCTTTTTTACAACACAGTTGTATCTGCTGCTACTGCATGGAGCTTTATGTGTGTGTCGAGCGGCAAGTGCACGTGATTTGTGTCGAAGCGACTGTGTGGCCAGCGTGAAGTGAAAAGTTGGAATAATTAGCATAGTGGGTGCTTGTAAGTAGCTCAGCGAAATGAGAAATAGGTTAATTTTTATGAGACACTAGAATGTACGGGCTGGGCTGCTTTCAATTTGAATTTTTACGAAGCGGTGAAGCGTTCCTGATGCTTCCCGGGGGTTTCTTGTAATTTACATAGTAATTTTTAGGTAATTGTCTTTTAATTAACAATTCAAGAGAGTTGTAAAGACCGACAGGGTATATCTATAAAACTTTGTGCATGCACTAGTAACAATAAATATTACTATGAGAGTATACGAGTATTATCAGACATGAAGCATTTATTTTGATTCATTAAATAAACATTACCAACTTTATTGGCGAAAAATATAACGAGCAAAACACGTAACCTGTAGAAGTTTTAGTTTTGGAAGAATAATATGCAGCTCATAATGGTTTTCAAGCTTCAGCAGTTCAGTAGCATTAGGATAAACAGTGTCAGTCAAACAACTCAAATTTGTTTGAGCAAACGGTTGCTTATACCATGTATACAGAGCACTCAAGCGAAGAAAGATGAATATTTATCACTTCATTACATTTACCGCTTTCAACATGCAAAACCTCAATCGTTACGACGATAGATAACGGGGTTCTAGCAGCATCAACTCCGAAATCTTCGCTTTGCCTTATCCCAATTAGTCTTACGAAATGTTTGATAATTGACAACCATAAGCCATAACCTAAGCAGACAGTGGAGGCGTGTGAACTGTTTCTCTCTGTTGTTTTTTTCAGTTGAACAAATCAAACCAACAAAAGCTGTTCGTCTTGTGTTATTAGCCTTGCAAAAAAAAAAAACCATACCGAAAGACTTTTACTCAAAACAATACCAACAATCCTCAAGCTTGCTTTGTTGTGCGATACGTTTTTTGCGTACAGCTTCACTTTTGTCAGGATTTGACCGTTCGTTTTGGTGAATCCGCTGTCTATCATAAGAAGGAAAAGATTTACCTCCAACAAAAAACTCATCTTTCGTCGATGTACGGCTCACAAAGAAGACCCCTTCGAAAAGTTAAGTTTTATGTACACTTGTTTTTTTTTTAATTTCCTTTTCTACCAACACGGATTTTTTGTGAGACGACGGCGGAAGTATACAGTGTGTACAGTGCAGAGCAGTGTAATTTTGGCTGACAGCTGCTGCCTGATTCGATTTCGCAAAGTTCGTTGGATATTGTGCCCTAAAAGAGAGGAGTGAATCTTCACTGCCTGCCTCACCTTAACATCTTTTCTTGCCGCGCATTGCGTCCAGCGATTGTCTAGCGTACTTAAACGTCGACCATCGAGCGGCCCAATAGTAAAAAAAACGACCTACCGTAAAGCGAACCGAGTGGACCTTCATCAAACAAAATTGACAAGTCATTTAAATTGGTATCACCGGTGTGGAAATGTTCTTGTCAAAAGTTGAAGGATTTTTAGGTGGGAAAGATCTTTGCTTAACTGTGTGAGAGATTGTGGGAGAGAGGATGGCCGTTGTTGGAGCTATGAATTTTGATGCACATTTGCTTGAGCCGCGCCTGACAGGGACCGTGCTTAGCGGATAAAGTAAGGCAAATAAATTCATAACCTTATCGGCACGTCTAGCTGTTATGGGATAATTATAAATAGCTTCATGAAAGCAGATGTTTTCGTAAATATTCATTTTGGATCTATTTTGGAGCCTATTTTGTTCTGCACAAAAAGCAAAGTAAAGTAAAATATTTGAAGGCATTGTTGTGCTCGGGTTTTTGTCAATAATTTATTCCAGGGCCAAACGAATTTCCTAATTTAAACTCGTTAGCACCGTTGTGTTAAATAGAGCTAATTGCTCAGTTTTCTAATTTTAGTTGTATATAACGCAGTCACAATTTTCCAACTCCTCATACTGTTCAAACCAAAGACAAATATCAGTTGTGTGACCTTCACGTTAAAAGCTTGTAATGTGTCTCTCCTTCTCCCCGCTTCAATGGCAGTGAGCTATAAATGTGGTATGGCGCATCAGTCAAGCTGTATTAAGTTCGCTTTGGTCTTTCTTTTACAAGCATGACAGGCGTGTTTGCTGGCTTGCTTAATTGATCTAAAAAAATAAATATCCCAATCGCTCCGCTTCGAATGAACGGTGACAGAAAGCAAAACAAAAGTCATCTGTGCAGGTGGCATTCGAAAGGGGTTGGATATCGTTTCATCATTTTAATGTCGATTAAATGCTACATCAAATTATAACTTAAATAAATATAAATGTCAGACATACTGACATACTAATCGAAGAACTCACTCTGATTGATAGATTATTACTTACTGAAGCAACAATGTATGCTTAATCATTTTCATCTACTCGACAGCACGATGAAATTTTATGTCGAAAGCCATACTTCCTAGGCAGAAGTCTCACACATCTGCTCCGCAGATTCTAAACAACTGTTTGTGCTATGCATAAACAACTACCCCCTACCCTCCTCCACCCAACATCCATTGCGCTGTTATAAAAGTCATAGCGATCATCAATACTTGATCGTAACGGCAGATTGATGAACTGTTTTATCGGTTTGTTTCAATAACAGATTCAGTAAACATTCGATCGTGTTGTTAATTTTTGCTTCCGTTCCAAGAACGATGCTTTTTCGTGGTTTCATGGAAAACACACACACACAACCGAAACACGTTAGGATTCATACTTGAAGAGGTCCATCACGTGGTGGAAGTACTATCAAAACGGTGTTTATCCATTTCCACAGCATATCTCCAATAATCCCATTTCGCAAAGAGAGAATAGATTGGATGGAAAAAATAATCTCAGTCTTTTCATCAATCAGATAAGCTTTCCTCTCAATTAATATTTGTTTTGCGGATGTATTTATAACAACAACTTGCGAACCCTCAAGGGATAATCGTCGAAGTAAATCCAAACACTCATGAGATAATGCGCGAGTAGACCGGCAAATGAAGAAGCATGCCGGTTACTTTTCTCCTGTACAAGTGGTCAAGGGAAAAGTCGAAGATCTATCCACTCGAACCCTAGCTCTTCCATTTTCCCGCTGCAAACTGAGGACGTGAAGTTTACCGAACTCACCTAACTTGTTTACGCTTCCAAGGGCAAATGTTTCCTTTTTCCGCCAATGATTTCATACTACACCCTAAAGTGGGTGAGAAAAATTTATAGATCTTGGAGAGAAAAGAACACAAAACATTTTTGCCCCCTTACTGTTTGCAAAAAGCAGTTCTCTACTCTGCTGAACGGTCAGTTTGGAAAATCATGAACTGAAAAAGAATGCTTCCGTTCGATTCTATTTCCCGTGGGGTCGCGGAGGCATAAGGAAGTTGGTTGAGAACAACCCCGGAAAAGTTGTTTATTTCACATTCGACGATTTTTATCGATAACTTAATTTAACTTCTCTGATTGAATTCATCACGGGATAGAACGTAGTAGGAGTGCGAGGGTAAACCAAAAAAACTACCGGTAAAACTCAGCATTAAGTTTGATTTCGCTGGTTCAACGTTGAAAACAGCTGAGGATACACACGAGCAACAAATTTTGGTCCCAAAACGGAATCTCCATGGACAGGGAGATGAAAAATAACTACCCTTCTCCGAAAAAAAAAAACAGCATGTGAAAATAAGCTGACTTCACAGAAGCCAAATGCCAGCTGGGCAAGCAGTCAGTGTCGAGAGTCAAAGTTGCAACACAGAGTTGGAAACTCAATTTCTCAACCGCTGAACGTCGCTCGTGAGCGTGATCGCATAGGGCACTGAACATCGGGACGTCCGAAAAGCACCAGAACTGTCCTTTTAACTTTCTCCTTGGAAATCGATGTAAAAAATCAAGTCATAGTTTTGGCCCGTTTTTGTTGCCACTGCTGGACTGTGACACTGTATTTTTATTTCCTCAACGAAACAAGTTGTTTTGTGTATGAACCGGACGTATCGTCACACTAACCGGCACACGGCTCGATAGCAAATCCCCGACAAGCGGAAATAAATAAATCAATTTACTTCGAACGCAGCGAAACAGGAAACTTTTTTGGGACTGTATGCGCCAGGGAGAAAGGACCAAATCGAACGGAAATGGGAGATTCTTTTTTTTTCTAGAGTGAATGGGGTTCCTTTCCATTTCACTTGTTGGTTGCTTAGTTACAGTAGAGAACCAGCTGTAAATTCCTTGGCCATTTGGTTGCGAATGTGGATTTGATACATACTTTTGAAGAAGTATTTCAGTTGACTTGCTGCTGTGTTAGAACTTCTGCGTTTAAAATCATACGCAATCATACACGCAATATAAGAAAGATATCTTAACAACATGGAGTGAATTGACAGTTCTGATATCGACTGGCGCTTGAACATAATTTCAGGTACTAAGTGTTCAGATTCTATCAGACCAAACAGATTTTTTTGTAAAATAGATAAACTCAAATCAATTATAATACATGCCAAGATTTGATCTATCTTTCAATAGAAGATTTGTATCCCTTTGATGTGCATCCTACTTCTGACATCTGATCAAGTTTTTGGATTACCGCTTCAAGAAAGCATTTCAAAGACATTGACAAAGATCCATCTATTCAGGTCGTTTCAGATGGTGTTATTTTTCTTCGCAAAAGTCATAACAAGCGAAGGTGTTTACCAACAATGCCAGACACCTTACACATTGTTCTGGTTTAGTACTGATACATCAGACAAAGGCCAACGACATCGAAAAGAAAATCCTTTTGGAGTGTTAGAAGTGAACTATCGAACTGTATACAACATCAAAACGATAGATTATGGTTGTAATGCGTCGCACAAGGGAGCACAACTAGTCTGCAACAACAAGTAGGACACAATGTGTAATGTCACTTCTTGCTTCTGGACTACTAGAGAGTGTGTGGAACGATTGCCTTTTCTAAGAAAATCGAACAACAATAGCGAAAGAGGTTTTCCATTCTCTCATCCCCCCGTTACCCTTTTTGTCCAACAGAATCCAGGTGTTGATGTGCAAAGCCGTGTCATGCAATGTGGTTTTGCCAGGAGATAAATCCTTCCAGCTGGTGTAGAAAGACAGAAGGCGAACTGTGTTCAGTGCTGTTTGTCGTAATCCTTAATGAAAATGCAGATGAGTTTTTAGCGCTGTAAGAACGATCGTTTTTTACTATCCTTTTTATGTTGTATGCTTTCTCGGCCCAGCACATTCCTCGTGGCGCTCTTGCCGCGTCGTTTAAGTTATGAAAATCGATAATCGTTACGGGAACGAGGCAATGACAATTACTAAGCTGTGCTGCCTGTTGTTAGCATAATTGGTTAGTAAATAAAATCCACTCCAGGGAAGAAAGCTCAATCGATACGCCATCTCGTTGTTCGTTTTGATACTACAGGAACCATCATGGTTCTCTAAGGTCATGGACTACGTTGGTCCATTGGTATTGGAGCAGGAGGTTTGGGAATCAAAGAAGAAAAAAGTCACCTCATGAAAGGGAGGATTTTGTCGAGCGAGGGATTAAATTTGCCAGACGTGGCGCTAGAAACGGACCGCCAGCTCATGCTGATGCTTAATGTCAATAACAAATCAGCATAACCTCAAAATCGGTACCTCAAAAGAATGCTTGCACAAACCAGACACCGGGATTAAGGTCGTTTGCTTCGTCGGGAATGGTCGGGAGATGAGGCCCGTACGCTCTGTTTGGTTGAAAGCAATGGAGCTGCTACTACCGTTTTGATCTCTCCACCGCACCAAACAGATGGTGCAAAAGTTTGTTGACCGTAAAGGACTTTGCGTTTGCGTTTGTGTTTTTCATTTGCTTTTGTGACACCGTTTTGTAGATCCAAGTGCAATTTATAGCGTGTTTTTGCTGGTAATGTTCTGTTGGCAAAGAGATATCAATAGTACGAAAGCAAATATTTCTACATTGGCTCTGGTTATGTTTATAAAAATGTCACTTAAACTTTGTGAAACAAATATTGTCCGTGGATTCCATAGCATAGAAATCAAAATGCTCTTTAGCAGGATAACTAATTAAAGCCTTTTTTCCCAACAAGTATATTTAGAATGTTACAAACAGTTTGTTCCACTGCTGAAGTAGAGCAATGAGACGTTATATCCTATTTCTGCGTCAATCAAGCTATAAAACATAGTTGGCTGGGGGCTGTAATATGAAGGGTGGCCTGAAGGTGGATGTGTCTTGCTGTTCGGTTAAACCACGGAATGAAATGAAAGTCATTCAAGCATGTTCCCATCGTCTCGTTCATGTCGATCTTTCTTGCCTTTATTAACCACATAAATATGTCTCGCATGTTCAACATGGACGGAACGAAATGGGACTTAAACAGGCCTGGGTTCATTTTCCACCGTGCACTTATGAGACAGCATGAACCACAAGCGGCGAGCCACTGTTGCGGCTCTGTGTGCGATACGGGCGAGAAAAGCGGAGAGCACGTTCGTTATGGAAATCCATTCTACTCGACCCAGTTGACAGTACGTTTCCGGTCCCGACAGAGTGTCAAATGATGCTGCATGTGTTCGGTCGTTTTTTCTCTTTTTCTGCAGCGAGTCCACAGTCTACCAGTGCCTGGCAGGGTGCTATTTTAGATTAAATTTTGTGCACAGCAGTTTGTCTGTGTGAATTACTGTCTTTTTTTTTGTCTGCCGCCTTGGTTCTCTTTTGTATTAACCAGAGGCATATGCAGTCTTCATTGAAACGTTGATTTACAGGAAGTAGCCTTGGGAGTGGATGATTGTTTAAATATTGTTTCCGTAAATTGTTGGCAGCTTAATATACTTTAATTGCGTAAGATATTTTTTTAATATGTTTTTTTTCTATCTCTACTTACAGGTACGTCTGAACAGATCTAGGATTTAAAACGACTCAATCGCGTGTCCAGAGGCAGCGTTGGACATAATACGCACAATCATTACACTAACAGCACGCTACTCTTAACAATTTTGTATTTCCAACATACTAACACCTACTGTAGTGCAATCTCTTTATGATTTCATTTTCCCCTAATTGTAACAAGAATTTAACCTTGGCAACCGAACTTTTCAAATGGTTTCTTTTCATTTACCAACGAAATTTTATTCAAATCAGTCGTATCCCTGAACATGTGTTTTCCTGTGCAATTCTTCTGCTGGCCGGATTGGCCTCCTTCTAGCCCATACCCTGGCCCGACCTAACAATCAAATTACTGATTCCTCGAATTTTAGCATATTTAAGTTTTAAAACCATCGTCTACGTCGTCTGTTTGCAAGGAACTCGCTTGACGCAGGAATCGTTATGGCCAGTGATGGCACGCACACAAACTTTCCTGTTTTACAGGAATGGTATTTCCGAAAAATTAGGTGGCCTCTGTTTCCCCTGGCGAACAATTATTTATTTCCGCTCGTAGCTGGAATAGGAAAGCAGACAACTTTCTGAGAAATCAAAACATTATGCATACTTTTATGGAAGCTTTGTTCAAAATTCAGTCACAGTGTTTATTTAATCTCATTCTTTTCGCATGTAAGGATCGCAGACAAATCCAATTCATTTCTCTCATCCACTCGTTTCACCCACACAGACAAATACAAAGAATACTGTTCAAAACATAAGCATTACACCATCCCTGAACACATTCCTTGTATTATGTGCAAATTCGTTCAATCGAAAATGTTTTTAATTGCAGGAAAATTTACACCTACAACCGCAACAGTCGACACCAGTACGTACGACTTGAGTTATGATTCGTAGAATGATGCAACATCTCTAGGCTCGATATTATAGTGTTCATAATCTCGTTACATCCGTCTTGTTTTCGTAGATTTTTTTTGAAGAATTTGAACTATATATATATTTTATGTTCTAGAAATAATTCGCTTTTACTGGCATGGATGTATATTATACAAACAATTTTGTCTAATTTCCTGTAAACCTGTAAACAATTTCACAGCTACTTGTTAGTATATCCAAAAACTAGTTTATCATTTCGTTCTGAAAATGTTGAATGTGTTGATGTAGTCTTGTTTTATTAAGTTATCACAAAAGTACTTAATATTGTATGTGCAATCTAATGTATTTTATTAGTTTTGCTACAACAATGTATTACTCAATGTTAAATATAAAGCAAACAATTCCAAATCGGTCCTCCATCGGAATTTACAGTTCATGCTAAAGTGCAACGTACAAAAGCATGTTTTTTTGTAAACTAAATGCTCTGATCCTCCCGTGAAGATGATCATATGTTTCCGGCTCGTACGCTGCAAGCACGAGATAAACCCGTTTTCCACACCAGCTGAGCATCTAAACCACTGGACAAACATCCGACCAGCTTTTTTGATCGTCTTACACGAAACATGGCGCATATGAGAACTGAGGGAAAATGTGATTTCACGTACGAGAATCGTTATGTGGAACTAGGCACCAGTACAAAATCCGTTAAGGTTCGCAAAGGAATTGTCCCTGCAGGATATGTTTGGATTCTCTATTCGTTACGTGTTGCTGTCGTCAAAAACGAGTATTTCTCGTTGCATCATGAACCTACACTGAAAGAGTGCCGCTTGTACGCTTCCCCACATAATCTTCTAATCCTTTTTTAACATTCAACAAAAATAAGTCCCCACAATATGTTATTACTGCTGTGATTTTATGCCTGTTTTCCCCGTGTGTCAACATTACCACTTGTCCTTCTTATTTCCGTGCCGAGGATTTTTTTTTGCTGCTGTTGCTGTGTTATTTACTCCACGCTCCTTTCATAGTGTCCTTTCATTTCGTGTATGGCACTTTGGAGACGGGTTTTCATCAGCTTTATTCCCTCGGAACGTTCTCGACCAGGCGTTCATGCTCCACGTCCCAAGTCAACCTAGCATGAGCCTGAAGGCGTACTGCACTTGGGCTTTTCGTCATTTTTTGTTGTTACCTAAGTCGACTCACAAAAACGCTGATGTGGAGCCTAGAGTGGGACAAATAACAACAATTTTACGCTCATGTTGCACCGATTTGTTTTGCTTTTTTTTCTGCATCTTGTGTTGGTGTGCTTTTGGCTAGTATCGTATGAGGCATGTTTTCCCTTGTTCATCGCCAATTTTACACACGGCTGACGAGTGGCTGCTTGCAATTTACACACCTGTACGGTCAAGTCGTTCGCATGAGACCGCTATGCGGGGACGAAGTCAACGTAGACGGATCCCTTCTGGCGTTGGAAGGCTGATAAAAGTACGTCCATGGATGCTCTGAGCCCCATGGTTTGGTAGGATTTATTTTTTATGACTCTTTCGGGATAATGAGCAAAGTACTTTCCCGTACGGTTGTAGTCCCAATTGGCGGTTACACATAACCTGCCACAAAGCGCAGAGCAAAAAAGAAATATCTGCAAAGCGCTACACAACCGAAAAACCAGGTGTACAAGAGAGATTAAAAATTAATGAACCGGACTTACTGGAGTATCGCAGCACCACATTTTACCTGGTACGCAAAACGGAAGCATTTTCCACGCGAGGGCGATACTGACGCACCAATCGGAATGTAGTGCGTTTTCTTGTTTTTCTTTTTTTTGAGAGCAAATCTTACTAAGCCAGAAAGATGTCTCCCTATTCCATACACTTGTATTACATGAGATACGATAATGTGTGGCCGCATAGCCAGCCCGGTCGAAGGGCGAAACTTGGCGGCCAACCGAAACAACGAGCCATCACGCATGTTCGGTAACTGCGTTTGCAATTATTTGCATTATTTAGTGGTTTTTGGCTCGATAAGCTACGACAGCAGAAAATTGCATTGGAGATGGCTCAAGGTAGGTGGGTGGCGATGCTCATTCTGAACCCTGCCAGAAGATGGCTTACGTACACAGCTGCTGGAGCTAATGCACATTCGCTGCGGATTACAGCACAGCAATTACAGCCTGACAGACAAAAGATATG